>ML448801.1:3452-44472 GCA_005239535.1 Nicotiana rustica
TGCTGAGGGGGTGATCAAAAGTACCAGGTTCCAAGTCATCGATACTGACATGGCTTATAATGTAATCTTGGGAAGGCCATGGATCCACGACATCAAAGCAATACCCTCCACCTTGCATCAGGTAATTAAATTTCCCTCTGAATGGGGGATTCAACAAATTAGAGGCGATCAACAAACTGCGAGAAATATAAATTCCGTGGTACAACTACAACAAAAAAGTACAGGTGGAAGAATCAAAATATAAGGGAATCTCCCAAGCAGGTAACACCACCCAAACATGCATGGAAGAAATTACTACCTAAATAGGTACGAAAGGTATTATTGCTGAAACATGTACGAAAGAAAATACTTACGAGAAGGTGAATCAAGTTACCACGGAACGTGCATTGGACCACACGGATGTAGATTCCAGACCGGACGTCATTCATGAACCGGAGAAAGACGAGCACATTAAAACAACTACGAAAGAGCTCGAAGTTGTTGCATTGTCTGAACAAAAGCCTGAACAGAAAGTGTATATAGGCACGAGGCTAAGCCCCGATCGAAGAGGTAAGTTAATTGATTATTTAAAGGTAACGCAGATTGCTTTGCGTGGTCCCACTCAGATATGACAGGTATCCCACTAGAAGTGATGACTCATAAACTAAATGAAGATCCATCCTTCGTACCTGTTAAGCAGAAGAAAAGAAAGAAAACACCATTCAAGAATCAAGTGATTGACGAAGAGGTGTAGAAACTCTTGAAGATTGGTTCGATATGAGAGGTAACGTACTCTAACTGGCTATCTAACACTGTGGTAGTACCTAAAAATAATGTAAAATGGAGAGTATGCGTCGATTATACTGACTTAAATAAAGCATGCCCCAAACTTCATTCCCATTACCACATATAGATCAAATAATTGATGCCACCGCAGGTCATGAATTGTTAATCTTTCTTGATGCGTATTCTGGTTATAATCAGATTAAAATGGATCCCTCAGACGAGGAAAAAATCTCCTTTATTACAAACACGGGGACTTATTGTTATAAAGTCATGCCTTTTGGCTTGAAAAATGCTGGAGCCACATATCAAAGGCTAGTGACCAAGATGTTCCAGGAACATCTAGGAAAAACAATGGAAGTTTACATTGATGACATGCTGATAAAATCAACACGGGCGGAATACCATTTCCAGCACCTCCCTATTACCTTTGACATTTTACACAGGTATAATATGAAGCTTAATCCAGAAAAATGCGCTTTTTGTATGGAATCAGGTAAATTCTTGGGTTTCCTTCTATCAAACAGGGGAATAGAGGTAAATCCTGATCAAATTAAGGCTATAGAAGAAATACCTGATGTACTTATAAACAAAAAAGAAATTCAAAGACTAACGGGAAGAATTGCAGCTTTAGGAAGATTTATGTCCAAATCTTCCGAGAAAAGTTTTAAATTCTTTGTAGTTCTCAAAAAGAAAAATCGGTTCGAATGGACTGAAGAATGTCAACATGCTCTCAAATACCTAACGGCTTATCTATCAAAACCTCTGTTGCTGTCAAATCCAAAGGAGGGGGAGAGGCTATAAGTCTACCTTGCCGTCTCAGAAATTGCTGTAAATGCAGTATTAGTAAGGGAGAATAAAGGTAAACAATCTCTTATTTATTATGCAAGCAAGACATTACTAGATGCTGAAACTAGATCTCCATCTAAAAAAGTTAGCCATAGCTCTAATCATGGCATCTAGAAAATTAAGGCCATACTTTCAATGTCATCCAATCACAGTTGTGACCTCGTATCCATTAAGAAACATACTGCATAAACAAGAGCTATCAGGAAGATTAGCCAAGTGGGCCATAGAATTAAGTGAACATGAAATAACATATCAACCTAGGACTGCAATCAAGTCTCAAATCTTAGCTATTTTGTCGCTGGCTTTAGTAATAGCATTGTCCCTGAAGTGGAAAAAGAGTTACAACTCTTCAACGGTGCTAATCCGGGTCTGTGGACCCTATTTACCGATGGTTCTTCCAATATAAAAGGTGTCGGCTTAGGCATAGTCTTAATATCACCCATGGGTGAAAAGACACGATAGGATATCAAATATTATCCTATAACTAACAATGAAGCAGAGTACGAAGTTGTTATTGCAGGATTAGAACTCGCACGAGAGATTTTAATCGAGCAAATCGTAATCAAAAGTGATTCCCAACTGGTAGTAAATCAGATGCAGGGGACTTACATCGCTCAAGAGACTCGGATGCTACAATATTTGGGAAAGGCACGAGAACTCGTGAGACAATTCAAAACATGGAAGGTAGTACAAATACCTAGAGAGGAAAATGCTGAAGCAGATGCATTAGCTAACCTCGCAGCAGTCACAAAAGTAACAAACAAAGACAATTCAATTGTCGTTCATCTATTCCATTCAGCGATCGACTAGGATAGAAATGAGGTAACTTTCAACAATTTAACCTGGGATATGAGAAACGAAATCCTAAATTTTTGCAGAATGGCAAAGACTTGAAGACAAGAGAACAACTCAAGAACTTCACCGTAAAGCTGCATGATACAGCCTCATTCGCAACTCATTATATCGCACGATGTTCGGAGGGCCCCTAGCAAGATCCTTCGGAATTATTGCGTCAAATAATATCCCCGTGGCCCTTCATGAAATGGGGTATGGACATAGTGGGACCTCTTCCCACAGCTAAAGGACATGTACGATTTTTGCTCATGCTAACCGACTATTTTACAAAATGGGTAGAGGCAGAAGCATTCAAACAGGTGCGAGAAAAGAAAGTTAAAATCTTCTTATGACCAAACATAATATGCCGCTTTGGGATACCAAAGGAGATCGTGTGTGATAATGGCCCACAATTCATAGGCTCGCAAATCACAAAATTCTTCTAAAGCTGGCAAATCAAACGGGTCACTTCAACGCCATACCACCCCGTGGCTAATGGTCAAGCTGAGTCAACAAAAAAGGTAATAATCAACAATCTAAAGAAGCGGTTAGATAAAGCCAAAGGAAACTAGCCTGATGATTTACCAGCGGTACTATGGGCATACAAAACATCTTCAAAAACAGCCACGGGAGAAACTCCGTTCGCACTTGTCTATGGATTAGAAGCCTTAATACCTGTGGAGATTGGCGAACCACGCATAAGGTTTACAACAACCATGGAGGAAGCAAACGACGACGAATTGAGGACCAATCTGGACCTGCTCGAACCACGGAGTGAAGCAGCACTGATACGGATGGCAGCTCAAAAACAAATCATAGAGCATTATTATAGTTGTAAAGCTCATCTCAGGTACTTCAAGATTGGGCACTTCGTCCTTAAAAAATTCTTTCAATCAAAAGCAGGCGCAGGAAAGCTAAATCCAAACTGGGAAGGACCCTACAAAATTCGAGGCATAGCTGGGAAGGGCGCCTACAAGTTGGAAGCTATGGACAGAAGAATCCTACCAACAAGTTGGAATTCCATTCACTTGAAGAAGTACTACTTTTAAGGAAAAGAAGTACCCGGTCAGGTATCACACGTTCGATTTTATTTTGAACATTTGAAATTTTACTAACCTTTTCAGATGATAGGCATAAAGCTAACCCATCACCAGATGATGTTATTAGGACTATAAAGACACGAGGAAATAACTAAATTCCCGGTCTAGGGTTACACTTTCTGATGGACGTTTTAAAAAGGGTAAGCAAGTCATCATCTAAAAATTATATACCTTCGAGTCCCGTATGTTTTTCCTTTTCAGGAAAACAACCACAAGGAAGGAATAGTCAAGTGCTCGAGATTTCATTCTTCAAAGCTCAAACACTTGGGGGACTATACAGTATGGAAGGCAAAAACGAAGCAAAAAAGACTACAAATAGTCAAAGCTCGAGCCTGAAGATCCAGCAAGCCAAGTGATACAAGCGAAATCAAAAGAGCCAAAGACTCAAACACGAAGCCTCTAATCCAAAAAACCTTCGAACATGTTCAGGTTAAAAGGAAAAATGTTACCAATGTTAGCTACGAGGAAGAAATGCACATCTTTGTACTTATTCAAAAAAAATTATGGATAAAAGATCAAAATCCTTGTACTTGTTCAAAAAACTGTAAAACAGTTACGGATGTAAAAACATTTCCCTCGTGCTTATTGAAAACCATTGTCAACAAAAACAGTTACGGGGGAAAACCCCAATTTGAATAAAAACTGTTACAAACGAAAAATAGTTTCCCTCTTGTATTAACTCAAAAAAACTATTACATATAGAAAACAATTACGAAATACAAGTGTATATCACATCTGTTAAAAGAAACAATTGCAACATGAGTTTTAGACGATAATGAAACACACGTATAATGGTTTGAAAGTTCAAACGAAAAAACTTTCCTCAGAAACATTCTTAAACATGTGAAAAATTCCTATCACTCTATTGCATTATTACACCTTTATGAAGTTGAGACGTCTTCTTCATTAAGTGTCGATCAGAAAGGACCCTTTTTCACAAATTATGCCTACTACAAAAAGGCACACATTTTATATGACATCGTGCATATTACGAAAAGGTATGAGTAATCTAAAGCATTCTATATTAAAAACTCAGAGGTATAACTAAAACCTTGAAAAATAAAGCATGCAAAAGACTTAAAGAGTGAAACAGAAACTCAACGGAAAACAAAAGTCATACTTGCATTAATATAATAAAACGACTAAGTAAAAACTAAGTATTAACTTATACTTAGCCGTATAAAATTTTTATACATTGAGGTGCCCCTAAGTTGTCATTCGGGGAATTTAAAGAGATCCAAATTTACCCCCGATGGGACTGGGGGTAACCACCAATTGAGACAAAAGAAAAAAAAGGGGAGGAACCAACTTCTTAAATTTCTTCAGGAGGGGGGTTGACTTCACTGGCAGAAGGAGCAGGAGCGGCTTGGGACGAAGAGACTTGAGCACCAAGAGCGTCATCTTCAGGTGAAGAGATATTCTGACCTTGTTGAGCCTTCTCAATGGACTCCTTGATTTTTGCAATTCCAGCATCAAGCTCGAAACCATCTCGGCTCATTTCAGTCAATGTGTCGAGGCGAGAGTTCATATACGCCCAACTAACATCGACAAATGCTCTATCTTCAAGAGCTTCATAATATTTCTCCCATAGCATAACTTTAGCTCTTAGTTCATCCCTCTCAGTCACGACAACATCATTAGAGGACCTTAAAGGAGCGAAAGACCTTTCCAGGAATTGAACTTTCTCCAAAGAGTTACGGAGATCCTCCTGGGTCTGAGTAAGGGATTGCACTAATTCGCCCGAATACTCCTCCTTTTGGTCTAGTAAGGCCTTCAAACTCCTGAACTCTTCAGAGGCACGAGACAGCTGCTCCGCGAATGAGGACTCTAAGACGCTCTTATCTTTGCCTGCCTGATCAGAGGATGCCTTCTCTATGGCCAACTCTGTCGTCATGACCCTCACTTGCTGCTCCAAGGTACATTTTTCTTCTTCTACAGCCTCCATGTCGAGCCTTAAGCTTTCATACTGCTCCTTCCAGTTATCTGCTTCCGCACGCCATTTTTTCACTTCCTGCTCCGTATAAGAAATCCTTTTCATAAGCTCAGTGCCAGTAAGATTGATCTGCAAAATAAAGCCAATTAGATATGGTAAATACATGCACAAGAATGAACACAAGAAAATGCGTTTTATCTTTAAATAAGTATGCACGGTTTCATTAGCCCATGTAAGGGAACTGTGGCTGTCCAACTTATCTCTCTCTGTCGGGCCTATCAACGGTTTCAACCACACATCAGGCTGGCCAGACTTTTTAAAGAGACTTCCCTACGCTGGAACTTCTATCATCACCTACCTCATATCTCCGCTGGAAGACCCTACTTCTGTAACAGAAGGCACGAAAGCAGGTAGAGATGCAGGAGCTACGGGCGAGAAAGTCTGAGGGGTCGAAAAATCCACGGGAGAGGGAGAAACGACAAGAGCAGGAATAGCCACGGGAGTAGGAGAAATAACTAGAACCGTTGAAGGGAGTCCTATAAAAGTTGGAGAGAAAAAACCAAGGGAGCTTCATCAGCAACAAAACCAAAGCCTACAGGAACAATTGACCAACAGATTCACGCATGAGAGGGAGAGGAGCATCCTTGAAGGCAGAAAGTCCAATTTCAGGCACAGAAGGCACGATGACAGGTGTAGACTCGTCGTCTGAGACCACCTTCCTTATGCGTGACCTATGGACCAAAGTTCCCTCCTCGTCCTCCTCTTCTCCCGAGGTCCTTGACCACCTGTTTTTCTCTTTGAAGAAGAAGATCCTGAAATGATCTCCTGGGCCTGAGCCAGGGATAACTTGGGAACAGACGTGGATGCAGAAACTCCACGAGCAGGAAACCCTTTAAAAAAGAAAGGGTTAAATAATTCTCAAAGGAATAAACAAGTACAAATAAAAATTTCACTTACCATGAGTCTTAACTCTCCAACCAAACCACTAAGATAGGTACTTCCACGAACGTTCTTCCAATGGAGCAATTAACAAAAGCTTTTCTACCCAATCTATGAAACCGAAGACATTCTCGACGGTNTGACTCGCCATACAAGAGGACCGACTTGTACCTAGAAAATTTTGAAAAATCGACAGAACTCGATGATTACTGGGTCGATGGGAGGCTTGAACCCTAATGTAAAAGGATAGGTATAAGCAAAAGAATGCCCCGTCTTGTAAGACGTTATTCTTTGATTACTGTTTTGAACGATTACAAGAAAATCAGAAATCCAATGACAGTCCCTGCGTATAAGAGGAATTAAACCTTCAGTGAGTTGGTTAGGGTACTTGTCAACACTATCAAGAGATGATAATGAAGAAACCTGATATCTAAAGTCCTGACTATCCCTAGCAAAGGTGAACTCTGCAGGTACTATTTCATCAACCCTTGGTTCGCGCAAAGGTTCATGACGTTCTCTACCTTTGGACGAAGATCCAGAAGCCCTAGCCCTCGGAGAAGTTAAAGACCTAGAAGAAAGAGGAGAAGTAATTTGAGAAGAGGAAGAAACCCTTGATAGAGTAGAACCTAAACTCCTCAACCTTACGCCTCTCCTACTCCGTGTTGGAGCAGAAGAGGGAGTCAAATCATCTACGTTTATGACTCTCTTAGTTTGGTTTGGAGAAGACATATAACAAAGACAAGGAAAAAGTTCTTTACCAATAAAGTTTGAAAGTTAGAATTTTTTCGTGAAAGAAAATAAAAGGGGGTATTTATACTCGAAGATAACCGTCAAAAATGGGAAAAACCAATGATGTGAAAGCCATAATTGAAGATATCACTTCGTGACTGATGCAGTCGCAAAAAAGCCCTAAAAGGCACTGAACAAATTGCAGAACCAACCCGGAAATGCCATGTGGCATAAGCATTAAATGGAAGTGACAAGCGACGTTTACGTATAGAAAAAGATGCAATGATTCGAGTGAAGCGGCAACAAAATATTCCCGCCATAAATGAGTATCCACTTACCAAATATTGATCGATAAATTTATGGTAAGTGGGGGGACTATCTGTATTGGTAAAAAAGAGCTTCACACGTGTAATAAATCTTGATGACTCAGCAGTCTACGTGGAGCAATGAAGACACGACATCTAGAAGGGACTCTATGAAGAGGTATGAGGCAAAGAGGCACGACAAATCACACCCACGGGTTAATTAGCTATGGATGTCTCAGCCTAATTGAGAAGATGAAGAAACACGGTCAAATTATATCTGGGCGGAACAAAGGGCGGATTCAGATATCTTCAATTAGTGATCCTCATGTTACACAACATTCACGCAACAGTTACGGTTACTCATTGTAACGTTACATTAATGCCATAATTAATCATTAATGCTCAATCACTGAAAAAGGCAGGCGTTATATTAGGAAATTCCCTATATAAGGGAGTAAAATATAACCTGTAGAGGATCCCAAACCACTATTGCAATATACTTTCTTTCTGTGCTTCTTACTGCTTTCCATCTACAGGTTTGCCTACTATAATCTTATTCTTTGGTTATCAGAAACTTGTGTTCTTCTTAAAATATCTTTGGGCAAAGAATCCAATTCTTTGCTTAGACAGTGATCCCGATGTCCGCACTTTTGACATTAAAAGACCTGGAGTTGGTTAGGAAGGAAAAACTAAATATCAATCACCGACCCCGACTGAATCGGAGAAGCAAGAGGCATGCGAGGATGATGATTACAGAGTTCCTAGGTTGTTTATCACCCCTGACAATTTCGATGCCACCAAATCGATGATCGAGGAGCTGGAGTAAGTCGTATTGATTGATCACCTGCCCGATCAGAAGGTATATCTGCGCACAGAGTTAATTCCCGAGCTCAGGAAAAAAATCATTAAATTACTTATAGCTAATGTGGATTGTTTTGCTTGGTCCCATCTAGATATGATAGGGATTCATCCAGAAGTAACCACTCATAAACTAAGCTTGGAACCGAAGTTCCACCCGATTAAACAGAAAAGGAGGCCTCAGTCCGAAGTCAAGCATGCATTCATCAAAGACGAGGTATCTAAAATCCTTAGAATAGGTTCCATCCGGGAAGTTAAGTACCCGGATTGGTTGGCTAATGTAGTAGTAGTGCCTAAAAGGGGAAAGTAATTAAGGATGTTCATAGATTACAAAGACTTGAACAAGGCGTGCCCCAGGGATTCTTTCCATTTTCCTAACATCGATCGCATGATTGATACAATGGCCAGGCACGAGATACTCATCTTTCTCGACGCCTATTCCGGGTACAATCAAATCTAGATGGACCTAAACGATCAAGAAAAACTTCTTTTATCACTAAATTCGGTACATATTGTTATAACGTAATGCCTTTCAGACTAAAAATGCTGGTGCCACTTATCAATATCTAGTAAACCGGTAGTTCAAAGAACAAATAGGAAAATCAATGGAAGTTTACATTTACTATATGTTAGTTAAGTACCTGCGAGAAAATGACCATTTCAAACATTTACAAGAAACCTTCAACATACTGAAGAAATACAATATGAAGCTAAACCCGGACAAATATGCATTCGGGGTCGGATCTGGAAAGTTCCTTGGATTCAAGGTGTCCAACCAAGGGATCGAGATCAATCCCGACAAAATCAAAGATATCACCGTGGTGGACAATGTCAAGGCCGTTCAGAGGCTAACCGGGCACATAACTGCTCTAGGCCAGTTCATATCGAGGTCCTACGATAAGAGCCGTTGGTTCTTCTCATTATTGAAGAAGAACAACTTTTCATGGACCCCCGAGTGCCAGCAAGCTTTTGAAGAAATCAAACGGTACCTTTCCAGTCCACACTTGCTCTATACTCCGAAGGCAGACGAGCAGTTGTACATGTACTTAACAGTGTCTGAGATAGCAGTAAGTGGAGTCTTAGTCCGGGAAGAAGAAGGTACGGAATTTCCTATCTATTATGTTAATAGAACTCTAGCCGAGGATGAAACAAGGTACCTCACCTAGAAAAATTAGCACTCGCTTTGCTAAGCGCCTCCAGAAAGTTAAAGCCATATTTTCAATGCCACCCCATATGTGTTTAACTTCTTACCCACTAAGGAATATAATGCACTAACCCGAGCTCTCAGGCCGATTAGTCAAATGGGCCATAGAAATTAGCAGGTATTTTATCGAATAGCGACCCCGAACCTCCATCAAATCTCAAATTTTGGCAGACTTCGTGGAACCTCCATCAAATCTCAAATTTTGGCAGACTTCGTGGCCGACTTCATATTGGCCTTAATACCTGAAGTCAAAAAGGAATTGTTGTTAACCTCGGGGACTTCCTCGAGAATTTGGACCCTCTTTACAGACGGTGCCTAGAACGCAAAGGGGTCCGGACTCTGCATCATGTTGAAGCCGTCTACGAGTAACGTAGTTAGGAAATCTATTAGAACTGTAAAATTGTCTAACAATGAGGCTGAGTATGAGGCTACGATTGTAGGTCTCGAATTGGCTAAAAGACTAGGGGCCGAAGTGGTCGAAGCTATGTGCGACTCCCTCCTTGTGGTAAATCAAGTTAACGGGACATTCAAAATAAAAGAGGAACAAATGCAAAGGTACTTGAACAAATTAGAGGTAACGTTGCACCGATTCAAGGAATGGACCTTACAACATGTACCCCGAGATCAAACTAGCAAAGCCAATGCTCTGGCTAACTTGGGGTCATCAATTGATGATGAATTCAGCTGGGGAACAGTCGTACAACTCATGAAATTAGTAGTGGATGAAGGCCATGCCAAGGTAAACTCAACGAGTTTAACTTGTGACTGGAGAAGCAAGTATAGAGACTACTTAAAGACTGGGAAGTTTCCCTCAGATCCTAAAGAATCGAGAGCTCTGTGCACGAAGGTAGCCAGGTTTAGCCTGTCCGAAGGTACTCTATTAAGAAGAACGTCTGATGGCCCACTCGCCATTTGTTTGGGGCCATGGGACACTAAATATGTTTGAAGGGAAGTTTATGAAGGCACCTGCGGAAACCATTCGAAGGCAGAATCTTTGGTTCGTAAGATAATCAGAGGTGGCTATTATTGGATAGACATGGAGAAAGATGCGAAGGACTTTTTACGAAAATGCGATGACTGTTAGAGGCATGCACATTTGATCTATCAACCCGGGGAGCTACTACATTCGGTCTTGTCACCTTGCCTATTCATGAAATGGGGAATGGACATTGTCGTTCCCCTGCCATGGGCGCCCGGTAAGGCTCAATTTATATTATTTATGACTGGCTATTTTTCTAAGTGGGTCAAAGCTCAAGCGTTCGAAAAGGCGCGGGAAAAAGAAGTCATTGACTTCATTTAGGACCACATAATATTCCGGTTCGGTATACCGGCCGAGATAGTGTGTGATAACGGGAAGCAGTTCAACGGCAGCAAGGTAAGCAAATTTTTCAAGGACCATAAGATCAAAAAGATCTTGTCAACACCCTACACCCTAGTGGGAATGGACAGGCAGAGTCTAAAAACAAGACCATACTCCAAAACCTTAAGAAAAGGTTGACTGATTCCAAAGGGAAATGGAAGGAAATTCTGCCCGAAGTCTTGTGGGCATAACGTACGACCTCAAAATATAGTACCGGGGCCACTTCGTTTTCATTTATCTATGATGCGGAAGCACTAATACTAGTCAGGTAGGAGAACTGAGCCTCGAGTTCTAATATGCGACTGAAGAATCAAATGATGAGGCCATGGGCACGGGCCTAGATCTATTGGATGAGAGGTGCGAGGTCGCGCTAGTCCAGTTGGCCGCCCAGAAACGACGAATAGAAAGATATTACAACCAAAGAGGCACCACCGACACTTTAATATCGGGGACTTGGTGTTAAGAAAAGTAATACTGCACACCCGGAACTCGAACGAAGGGAAGCTGGGACCGAATTGGGAAGGACCATATCAAGTCATCAAGATTATCGGTAAAGGTTCCTACGAACTCGGAGCAGGAAATGATGCACAAGTACCAAACAATTGGAATGTGACGCACTTAAAATGGTACTACTACTAAGGTATAATTTTATTCACCTCTTTTACGAATGGGACTAACACCTTCAGGAAACAACCAAAGGAGAATGCGGCTCTTACGTTTGGAAGCACGCGTTGAACTCTTTTTCCCTAGAACCTGTTTTATCCCAAATGGATTTTTCGGTGAGGTTTTTTAACGAGGAAACAGTCAAAATGTGCTAACTTAGAATCGAAGACCAGTTTTAAATCGGATTCAATGGTCGCATCAACAGTATCAGCGCCCTCTCGAGATTGTCCTCGAATACTAGGGGCCATCACCTCGGGTCAAGCTTTTTAGCAAGGAAGGAAGGAAGGATACTTTGTGCTTGAACAGTCTAGGCTCTGTAGTTAGGATCTATTATAAGGGCCAAATGTTCAAGTGAATCGTGCCAGCGTAGGACACCTTATCCATAATACGAGCTTTTACATGCTTACAATCTTGCACGTTACACAAAGAAATGAAAGAAAGTTTCTACCTTGCTAATACCACATTTTTGCTTCTTAAAGGTATCGAGCCCAAAGGGTTACCCCCACGCGGGGACTTTCATCTGAAATAAGTTCGGGCGGCTCAGGTTATCGAGACCCGGAAAAACTAAACATATTAGGCAATGCCTAAACCTAAAAGGCTATGGCCACCCTAAAAACAGTTCAGAGACGTCCGAAGCCCATAATAAAAACATAAGGCCTTCAACAAAATTCTAAACATGTTCAAAGGTTACCCTCGGCAAAGGCATAGTCTAGAAACATTTAAGCAAGCATCATGGGGAAATTTCCGATCACTCCGAGTTTTCACAAGTTTCGAGCAAAAATTGCATCATGGACATGCTTTATTCAGACCTTCGAAAAACAACTTATTATTACGTTTGATTTTGTACTAAGGCATTAGAAATATTTGCAATTGTAAAAAAATGCTAAGATAATATACTCGAAAATTACCAAAGGGGAATTTTTTTATATATTTCGGAATATCTTTACAAAGGCCTAACAAAAACGACCTCAACAAAAAATATGTACAGGATACAAAAACAAACAAAAGAAAATCCTAAGGCATTTACTCCTGATCTTCTCTGGATCCCGACTCGTCACCAGAACCATCGGGGCCTTCGGATTCTTTAGTGCCCTCAAAGCCCTCTTCACCTTGGGGTTCAGCTAGCTTCTTGGCCTCGACCTCATGTATTTTTGCCTCCTCAATCTCGGCAGATATGTCAAAGCCTTGGGCATGGATTTATTCGACGGTCTCCCTTCGGGATAGTCACCTCTCATACTAGCAATGGTCTTCAAGCAGGCCTCAACTGCTTCAGCATCGGCCTTGTATTGGGCCACCATCTCGCCGGCATGGACCGAGGTTATCTCCAACCTGGACCTTGTTATTTTGAGCTCCTTACTAAGGGTATTCCATTAAGCGATGGCCGATCCCAGTTGTGCTTGGAGAGCTTTATTTTGCTGAGCCCGTGTATCAGCCTTCTCCTTCGCCACTCAAAGCTGAAATTCCACCAAAGCAGCAAGGCTTGGGCAGTTGCATTATCCTAGGCCAGTAGGTCCATCTTGCTTTTCCAGCAATCGACCATTACTTGTATCTCGTCCATCTCCTTGCAAAGTTGGTCGATCTTCTGCTGGAACTGCGAAGTATTGTTATTAGCCTCTGTGACCAAACCCTCATTTCTAACTTCAAGAACCTTTACCTTTTCCACCAAGTCGGCGTGCTCCTGCCTTAAGGCTGATGCTTCTTTCTAAGCTGCAACCAGCTCGGCCTGGAGGTTCTTGGCGACACCCTCTTACTGCTCGCTAAGAACCTTGTACATGTCCCTTTTTTGGGCAAGATCCTTGATCTCTAGATCGAGTTGATTGACCTCAACCTGGTACTAAAGGAAATTCTCGAGATCGACGGAAAGAAACAATGACTTACCCAGTTCAGCACCTGATGTGCCTCATTCAAAAGGCATGACACATTCACCTCATTTATTTTTTCCTGATCCTCCTCGGTCACCAGGTATCGGAGGTAGCTAGATACCCTCACAGGAGAAGAAAAAAACCGAGCATCCTCTAGGACGATCAGTATAGGTCGTTCCGTGCGTAATAAAAATAAATTCATCCTCCAGCTCATCCCTAAGCCGAAGAAGAGAGTCGGAATCCGGCACCCAAGAACTGGAGACCTTCCTGGGCTTGCAGAGCACCCTTTTCTTTGGTTTCTTCACCCCGGAGTCCGAGGAAACTGAGGGTTTTCTCTTCATTTTATTTTTTCCCTCCAGGGCAACAATGGAGGGATCAATAGATGGGGGCATATCCTCGTCCCTTTCCGAAGGCCTATGTTCGGTGGTCTTAGGAAAACCTACAATAACAAAAGGGAAGAGGAGTTTGTGTAACAAGAGGTAGAAACATGGTATTGTCTATTAAGAAAGAGGCCTTACCATGAGAGAAGGCCTCCCATCGGCCCTTCGAAAGTCTACTCCATGTGCGCTCAAAGTACGACATGTGAGTACAAATGCCCTCGATCTATTTCTTTAGCCGATGAACCGTATTCAGAACCCGGGTGACAGTTGCACCACAAGCATGAATGGGAAGAAATAAATTGAAGAAAAAATTTGATGTTTAAAGAGAGATTACACTTACGAGACGCATTACATTTCTCAGGGAATGGAATGTATTCAGTAGTGATCATATACTCGATTTTCACTCAGACAAAGTGTCCCTGCCAGCCGCAGTCTCGGTCTTCGTTGATTATAGAAAAGGAAGCCTTGCTGGCCCGACGAGTAAGCTTGATCAGTCTCCCTCAGAACATTCGAGTACTGTATAATCGAAGCAGTGGTCGATCATGAACCAATGAGACTCGGTCTTGTTCATGAAGTAGCGGAGGAGGATCACGATCCTTCACAATGATGGATGGATTTGCCTGAGGCATACCTCGTGCCTCTTTCAAAAGTCCAGAATGATCGGGTCTACCGGGTCCAGTGTAAAAGGGTAACTATAAAGACTTAAGTACCCCTCCACGTGGGTAGTAACAACATTCTCGGGCCCGGGTACTACTACGTCCTTATCCTCCCAATTTCACTCATTTCGAATTATGGAAATAACGTCTCCAGTCAAGGAGCATATGTACCTCGAGACTCTTTCACCCTGATCCTGTTTGCGCGAGGACTTCACTAAACTAAAATTGTCTGCTGTTGAGCAGCCCCCGGGGATGAACTCTTTCAAGGGAGGCTTACGGGCCGGTTCGTTAGCAACCACTTCGGGGGAAGCAGTTTCGAGGGTGGCGGTTGGGAAGATGAAGAGGCAACTTGTTGAGGAATGTATTTCGATGTTTTGGCCATTATTACCTGGAGGAAGGTTTGAATTTTTGAATAAATAATGCAAAGTTTTGGAAAATTGGATTTTGAAGATGAAGAACAGAGTATAAAAATTTAAAACAAAATTTGGGCAAAAAATTAGAAATTTATATGGAAATTGAAGAACAAGGATGAAGATATGAAGGTTTGAAAAAGGTTTGATGATGGCTAGAAATCTCGAATGTAGTAATTTAGTCAAAAAGTAGAAAAATAACAAAGGGAGGAAACTTTATAGGGAAACAGCTGACGCTTCGCATTCGCATTGATGGGACGTTTTGGCTCCCTCATTGTAATGTACGAAGGAAGGAACCAGAGTCATCTATTGTGTCCCATCATTTCAGCAAGCCTACTCTCTGAGAAATGAAGGGACTATCTGTATAGGGGTAAAATCGAGCCCACTGAGCACCCCGATTTCCCATGAGGCATATGGAGCAGGAACGTCGCTGTAAGGAATCGAAGTCAGAGCGAGGAGCCCCTCGTATCGGGGCTTGAACAAAACACCTGCCCTCAGGGGCATCGGGACCATGTCCTCCAGGTCCGGTTCGGCCACAATACTTACAAGAGAATTACCAAACAACTACGGACGACTAACAAAGGGTCGTGATGTCCGTGCCTAACTGGATATCACGGCGTGAATCTCGGACCGTATCGGAAAAAAATCAACGACTAGTGAAATGAAAGATTTTTACCTTCCTTAGGATTGTACTTAGGGTAAAACTCCCCTACTATATAAAGGGAGAAGCTTATTATTCATAAGACACATTGTAACACGCATACCACAACAATTTACTTCTATTCTCTCTATTTCTAAAAGTTAAAGTGCAAGCTCAGAACTGAAGGCAGGTTCCTTGTTGAGCCATTAACCAAGCTCGGGATCACTCTTATCATTGGTTCAGCTATTTATTACGTCTTTCATTTGGTTAACCTAACGTCATTAATCACTTGTATTGAATTAATCCACATATTCTTAAAATCGCATATAAATTCGAGTGTTATCTATTTTTAAGGGTAAACAACTTTTGTCTTGGTTTATTACAAACTCCTAATTCATCCACTAACTCGAGAGCCTGACACGGGATTCCATTATGCTATATTAAATACAAAATAATACATATTCTTTCTTAGGCGAAATACATAAATATTCCTTTTAAGTTGTTCACAATGAGCAGTTGAACATTTCTATTTGATATGTGTGTGTCTCATGAACACACCAATTCAATAAGCCTCATGCGTGAGTTATACTTGCTGATGACATGTCAAACTGATAAATTATCGAGTGGTACGTATTTTTTAAATAAAATTATAAACTTTTATGTTAAAAGATAATAAATTTTTTAATTAAAAAGAAAAAGAAAAAGAGCCTCCTTTCCCCTCCCAACAAAAATCACCAAACTGTGCCTTAAATCAACCCTTAAACCGCCGTAAAATATCAACAAAAAAGAGGCTCCACTCTTTTTTTTTTGTTTCTCAAAACCAAATCAGAAATCAACCCAATTATTTTTATTGATATATTTTCACCGGCGAATAACCAACTGTCAAATCCAATCATGGTGAAATTGGAAGGTTTTAGATGGGTTCTTTTAGGATTTTTATATTTGGGGTGAGGGAGATGAAGGAGGCGATAATGGTTCTGTGGTGGTGTAATGGTGGAGATTTGGTGTTTTACGTTTGTTTAGTGGTGGAGGGTGATTATGGTGGTAATGAGAGTTGGTCCCTGATGTGCTTTTTTTCTTTATGTGTTTTACATGGAACGACGGAGAGTAAAAAATGAGTCTCCTCTTTATATTTTTTGCAAATAGTAAAGGTTGGGTGATGACAATGCTGGTGCAGTGAATTTTTGACATAGAGGGGAAAGATGGAGAAGATGGCTTAGGGGAAGAGTAGGGCTGAGGATGATGGAGGAAAAAGTTGAAGAAGAATGAGGTGTGAGAATTAGGTGGGATCCATATAAATTAAGGTTAACTTCAAAAAAGAAAAAGGAAAAAACATAATTTTGGGAGCATCACGCGCTCAGACGTGAATATAAAACACACACTTTGCAATATCAACGTGAGGGGTTTAAGAGGTCATACTTAAGTCGAAAAGAAGTGTCTAATTGATAATGGGTTTGGTTGAGTTGTTCAACTGATCGTTGTGGACAACTTAAAGGGGTTGTCGATGTATTCTGCCTCTTTCTTATTGATTGAAAGAATTCAGTGCAAATGTAACACTCCAATACTTATATAATAGAGAAAATAAGGGAATAGATAAACCAATCATTCATTAGCAGTCAATGGGTAGGTTATCAAGAATATGCATGACTGCGAGCTCGAAATGAAACATCTTTAGAAGTTCTAGTGGAAAAAACAAATACAGTAAATGTGTAGTATTATTTGTCAAAACTAGAGTTTGACCCCTTGAATGTATTTTTTTTTGTTTTCACTACTTATCTTTGACATATTAGATATAACCCATAGATTATCATTCTTATGTTTGAGTCATTTGGAGAATCGAAGTGAAGCTAATGCTAATTAAAAAAAGCCAATCATTTTTCAAACAGAAAAGGGTCAGATTTGTCTCTTTTACTATTAGAAATTAGTTACCAGTAATCTCCGTTATATTTTATTTCACTACCATACATGTCGTCACCCTTTTTAATATTTTTTCTCCTACAACTAACGGACCCTTTTAGTAAGACACGTGGCACGATCTGAAATAGCCTAACTATCTACCCATTTCCCCGACCTGATAGCCCCAATTCAGCAACACCAAGAGAGGTCCAACAATGTCAATCGCCTCCCTCTTGTCCAATTCCACTGGTGCCTCCAACTACCCCTCAAATTTCATTTTAACAAATTTCACCACAAGCCGCAAAGCAGAGTTCAGCCATTCACAATCAGTTTTAGGTCCTAAAATATTGATCAATAACCAACGATATCCTAAATCTATTTCAATCAATATGATGTCCTAGTTTTTTATAGGGAGAATACATCGATAACCCCTTAAATTTGTCCACACTTTTCACTTATACACTTCATCTTAAGCCTATTTAATTTGAACACTTCAATCATATCTCAAATGTGTCATTTAGACACAAAATTGATAAGTAGTCAAACATAAACATCCATGTAATTCCCACACCAAAGTGACAAATAATATGGGGACATGTGAATTTTTAAAAAAGCTTTTGAAAAAAAAAACGTAAAAGAAAAATAAGAACCCCACCCCATCCTTTAGTCATATTCCTCGATGACCCCCCTCCCCCCTCCGTCTCCTCCTGCCAAAAGAGAATGAACAGAGGATCACATATGTCGTCTTATCCACTCTCACCCCTGCCACCATTCTCCTGCAATATTAAGAACAAGCACTAGACATAGAAATCTACTAACAATTTCTCTTCTCATGGATGATAAACCTCATAAGATGCCGCAGTAAATTGATTTACTAAATTCAATACCTAAGAACAAAGGGGTAAACTTCATCATCCTCTTTGTTTTAATCGAGAGCAATCAATGAAAACTCAGATCTGGGAGTGCGAAAAACTTATGTCAATTATTTTTCTTTCTTTGTTTCGGTTGAAAATCCTTTCTTATAATAATTGTTTGAAATCTTTGGCCAAAATTTAGTCACTGGTGATCGCGACCTCCTCCACCAACTTGTCGTCGACCAGGTAGGCATTATTTTTTCTCTCTTCTCTTCATTTTTCACATCGTGTCTTCTCTCCCATGATTTTCACCATCACTTCTATAGTTTTATCTGAGTGCGAATGACTGGAAAACTTTGTTTTACTGCTAAAATATAATGAATATGTTCTTGTCTTTTAAAGCATAATTCCCACTGAAAATTTGGGTGGGCTTTCACTGGTTTGATTGTAGACATTGTAGTAACTACATTATGCACACAAACTGTTTGATGAATTGTCACAGCGGCAATCTGACATGGCTGGTGAAAACTAAAACATTAAGGTGATGGTGGTGGACAGAGAGAGAGAGGAAGAATGTGGTGATGTGGACATGGTGTGCAAAAGAATAGGAGGAAAAAGAAAGAGAGAAAAATTTAAAAAGAAAAATCGAATCTCTCACACTCTGAAAAATGGTGTAATACACGCACTATGCCGCATCACCTAATTGTGTCTAAATGACACATTTGAGATGTGGTTGGAGTGTTCAAATAGAACAGACTTAAGCTAGAGTGTCTAAGTGAAAACTGTAGACAACTTTAAGGGGTTGCCGTTGTATTCTGCCTTATGTATATTCTGAGCTATTATAACCTTTCAATTCTAATTGCTCTTTCCCAGTTACCTTTTTTTTTTGTCATTTCCACCACCTCGTCGTGGACTACTCTCCCCTCGTGTATAGACATGACAAATGCTTAACCACACAATTTTAATAAGTCGTGATTTACCACTGCCTTCCATGAAAAATAGAGAATTCATAAAAAATTGAGCCAAAATTCCATCCTGGGAAAAAAGATAGAAAAAAGAAAAAAAAAATCATGGGAACCATACAACTACCAAGGAATCTTCTATTCAGGGAGGGGGTGAGGATGTGGTGGACTGATGGTGGAAAATTTTGTTTTTTCTCACTCTCTCGAAAATGTAGTCTGCTTGTACTGGTTATGCTTTTACATTTCTACCAAAAAAGAAACAAAAAAATACTCATGCAGGCAGTTGGAGGTTTAAGCTTCAATCTCAATTTCTTTCTTTATACAAAACATTGCCTTTTTTTGCTTGTGCTGAAGTTTGTTAAAATAGAATTTGGGAGAAGTTAGAGGCACCGGCGGAATCAGAGAAGAGGGGGGTGATTGACAGTGTTGGGCCTCTCTTGGTGTTGGTGAATTGGGGCTATCGGGTCGGGATGATTGGGCGGGGTAAACGGGTAGATGGTTAGGTTATTTCAGATCGTGTCACGTGTCTTACTAAAGGGGTCCATTAGTTGTAGGGGCAAAAATATTAAAATAGGTCACGGTAGGAGTGGATAGTGAAGGAAATTATAACGGAGGTTATTGGTAACTAATTTTCGATAGTAAAAGGACAAGTTTGACCCTTTTCCGCTTTCGAAATATAGTGATTTTGACATGCTAATTAATAGTAGTTATGGTAAATACAAAACCACCTTACTTGAAAAAGATAAAAAAAAGTCATATAATTAAGCACCGGATCTTATGAACCATCTTCGGATCTGATCAACAACATATATTAACACATTAGACAACAACTGGATACAAAAGCTAACGGTAATAGATTAGAGATCCAAAAAGACATCCAAAAAGTTAGGAGACTGTTTACCTCCAAAATAGTATTAACAATTATATTTGATTTTGTGATTCTAAAAATACGTGATTTATATTAATACTAGTTATTAGATAGGAAGTGCTAAGTGTGAGTAAGAGAAGTAATATATGCAAACCAATATTGTCACAGGGCTGGACCTCGAGATGGCTGGAATAGGGGGCCTCGAGGTATAGCTAAGGAAGTTAATAACGAGCAATCGATGAAGAAACAATGATATTGGGGGCCTTGGAGATAGCCTTTTGCGGCTAATAATGTGCAATAAATGAAGAACAATTAAAGAAGACAATAGTAACTCCTCGTATTGAGGAGTGCATCCCCAGACCCTGTGAAACATCCATCGATTTCAAGGTTGATAAGCCGTCTTCGGAACCGGGGCGGTGTGAACCCATGTCCCGCTACATTAGCCTGATAACCGACACTGGGAAGGTGAAGGCTGATTGCCGCTGGGGGAGGCGGCACAAGTGGAGATTCCTTCTCGTGAGGAAGATATAAGAAAACATAAAGTTAGTTTCCTTAGTGTATATACATATGCTTTTACTCTAGGTCCAGTGGAACCGTCTTCGCCATCGATAGACCCAGTGATCTTCGATTTCTGCAGACATTATCGGATGACACTCAGCCAGATCTATCCGTCATTCCGGTGTATTGTTTACATGATTAGGTACTTTACGAACATGATCAAGGGGATGCCTTTTATCCTTGACCATTTGATTAGAATGTACAACCCTCGACTGTATCGAGGTGGATTAATTAAGCTTCCACACCGGGCCTCGAAGGTCCTCTTTGTTTGTATCGATAAAGACAAAGATAGAGGGTGGATGAGCTACTTCGTCTGAGTTAGAACCTCGGATCTAATCCCTGCTGGAAGGATGCCATTCCCCGAGGAATGGAATATCGTAAGTGAATATGTTAATTAAGTATTTTCTCTTTCCTATGGACCATCTTCCCCTCGAACTAACTTTCTTTGATGACGCAGCTGTCGTGTGGTACCCCAATGCGGTTAAGGATCTCTCGGCCTGGGTTTTCCAGCTCGATTCGACCTGCCCGTATGCTAAGCGCATGCGGCGCGATCTGGCCAAGGCCCGACGGGAATCTAAAAACCATGGTGAGGTTTTGCTCCTGCCGTACTTGGGCTCCTTAAAAGATATATCATTTAAATGTACTCTTATTTCTTGTGTTTATGTTTTGTGCTTGTGCAGGACTAGGAGAGGCCTCTTTGATGAGAGAACCACCGCACGGGGAAGCAGATACCCCAAAACCCAACAAGGATAAGAAGAGAAAGAGGAAATGTCTGGCCGATCCCTCGAAGTCGAAGAAGGCTAAAGTGCAAAAACCTAAGGTCGACTCAGCGGCCTTGACTCCGGAAGTGGCAGAGGGCCTTCAAGCTGAGGGTGAAAAGAAAGACGACTCCCCGCTAGTACTTAGGGGAAGAGGAAGCGTGACTCCTTCGGAGCTTGCTGAGCTGACGGTTGTTTCACCGAAGGCTTCTGAACCAGAAATTGTTGATGTTGCCCTACCTCGGGCTGAAGAGATTCTTGAGGGTGAGTCAGGCGGAGTCCTTGAGCCGGTCGACGGACAAAATATTTCCCGAACTGAGGGGCACTCGGTAGATGAGCTCGGGGAGCCCAGTTCTAAAGCTCCCCGAAGACAAAAGAATGCCCCGACCGATCCAGCCGGGGTTATTGATATAGGTGATTCTCCGCTGGGTCTGACATTCTCTCCTAGGGAGGTACGGGATGCCCGCAACATGAAGACTCCCATCATGGGAGCATCCCTCAGGGAGAATGATGTGTTTGAGGGGTACTTTACTGGGGTTGAAGAAATCCTCGATCTTGATGCTTCGCTCATTTTTTAGGAAGCCAATAAGCTCTGCAAACAGGTAACCTTTCAATGATTGTGTTTTGTGCTTCAATCCTCATTTTTCTGATTTCCTGCTTTTATGCTTCCAGGCCATAGTGCTTTATAATCAGGCTTTTGCTAAGTCTCAAGTTAAGTTGACACATTATGAGGAAGAATGTAGGAAGCTCTCATCAGAGGCGGACGAGCTCAGAGCTCTCTTTGCCAAAAAGGAGGAAGAACTGCATGAGCTTCGAGCTCGTTTGGAAATGGTATCTCGAGAACGGGCCAATCTTGTCGAGAAGGTAATATAGCCTTCGCATGTTTCTATTTTTTTGCTTGTCCTATTTCGGCATTCAATACCTTTGGATTGACTTTTGCAGCTTAAGGAGAAAGATGCCCTGATGCGGGAGGGGCTTAAACCCCGGGATAGTGTGATCCTTGGACTCAAGCAACATGTGGATGACGCAGCCTCTGAGAGAGATGTTCTTTAAGAGAAGTTGACTTTAGCTGAGCATCATCTTCAGGATGCAAGGGAAGAATGCTATAAGTATAGGGATCTTCATGTTGAATCGGCCGCCCTGCTATCTGTACCTAAGTCCGAAGTCGATGCACTCATATCCTCGTACCGAGAAGATGCTGCTGCTGCAAATGCTTGAGACAAGAAGGTATCTGAGGAGGGCGAACTTGACCTGACCCGAGCCCTCAAACATGCTCAATTAAAATCTCGGAGAGAGGCTCTCAAAGAGGCACAAGCAGAGGGCTTAGATCTTTTCGTCGAAATCGAAAGGGTGAGGGCCCTAGAAGAGGAGTCAGTAGCTCTACTTTCTCCCGATGATGGTTCAACCAGTGGTTCGGCCAGCGGCTCGGAGGATGATGAAGATGAAGGTGAAGTCCCCGAGGGGGAGGAAGCCGTTGACGTTCTGGGGGCCGAGAGCCAAGCCGTTGAAGGCACAACTTCTGAGGGAGGTCTGTCTGGCCAAGTGACCCCGATGGTAGATTAGGTTTTTAGTTGATCATTTTTTGTGTAAGGGCTCCAGGCGTGAGCCTTGTAAATATGCCTTTGTGAACCTTTATTATATATAAAAGGATATTCGTTTGTCGTCATTTCTTGTCTTCCCTTTGCCTTTTTTGGAATAAATTTTTACGCTTGTTGATTACCAATCTGATGTGTTGGACTTATAATATAAACCCCTTAGGTTTTCGTGCTTGATGAGTAATCGATAATACTTGACCGTTTAGGGTTCCACCCTCGAGTTAAGTTTGACTCGGGTCTTTCGACCCTTAGGTTTCAAAGCATTGCCTCTTAGGCTATTTTTAATTCGACCATTAGGGTGTTTACACATCGGCCCATAGGCTCTTTGGGTTGGCCCTTAGGTTCTTTAGGATGACCCTTAGGCTCTTATGCATTGTCCCTTAGGCTGGCCCTTAGGCTCTTATGCATTGGCCCTTAGGTCTTTTTAGATTGAGTTGACGTGACCTCTAATATGGCTATCGTTTTCCCTCATTTTGGCTAAAGAATTTTTGAAGTTTTTGTGTTCGTCCGACTCTTCGACGGCTCAAACAAGAACCTCGATTATGAGTCGATATGTGACGACAGTTGAGTACCTCGAGAGGTTTACTCGAAGGCTGACTTTTTGAAGCCTTTTCATTGAAGACTAATTGTTTCGAAGCCTTTTCATTGAAGGATGATTGTTTCGAAGCCTTTTCATTATTCGGAGCTGATATTATTAAAGCTCCTTTGCTTATGCCAAGTGGTAGCCTTATTAACTGGTTCTTTTTGAAGTATTTTTGAAGTAATTGAAGGGCTTTAGTTTTGTGGTGGCAATCAGACATCTCCGAGCCGCGTTAATTCGGTCGTAGCCTTTTGATATGATTGTAGTCTTTGTGTTTGGTCGTACCCTTTAGTCCCTGGGTGTGATGGACTCGGCGTCTATATCAATGGTATGCCTTTTTAAGGGTCTTACAAGTTCGAATATATATAGCCTTGGACTTAATATCGGGGTTATGCCTTTTTAAGGTCTTATAAATTTGAGTATGCCTCGTTGAGGTCTTACAAACTTGGTATTGCCTCATTGAGGTCTTTTAAGTTTGATGTTGCCTCATTGAGGTCTTATGAATTTCATGTTGCCTCATTGAGGTCTTATACATTTTGGCATGCCTCGTCGAGGTCTTACAAATTCGATGCTGCCTCACAGAGGTCTTACGAGCTCGGAGTTGCCTCATCGAGGTCTTACGAATTCGAGTTTTTGATGGCTCGATGAGCTGACTGTCGATGATAGTCCCTGAGTGCTCGAGGATTTCTGACCCTTGAGCAGTTTTGCGTGAAAGGAGTAAACCTCTTTAAGGCACCAAGTGTTTTGACAAGCAGAGAGGCTGACAGTCCCCGAGTGCTCGAGGATTTATGGCCCTTGAGTCCTTTTGCGTAAAAGCAGTATCTTTAAGGCACAAAGTGTTTTGACAAGCAGAGAGGCTTCTTTGATTACTTGATATATAGGTACATGTTTTTGCCTTCGGAGGCTCGATTGTTCTACATAGACACGGTTCATTTGACCATTTGGCCCAATAATGTTTTCCTATCGAGGTCTTCTTAGGCATAATTTGATTCTTTCGAAAAGATAACCTCCCAGGGTGATACCTCACCAGTATTCGAGGCTGATTGAGAAGAAGATTTGAATACTTGTTGAGTTCTCCTTAGGTAGAATATAGATGTTGCCTCGTTAAAAACCTCGCCGGTAAAACCCATTTGGGATAAAACCCGGTCGAAGGGAAAAAGAGTACAACGCATGCTTTAAAACCCAAGGTCTTCAAATCGAAGGGTGCTTCGGCGTCCCCCATCAAACACCTGTAAGAAATTAGTATGAAACATAAAGTGAAAAGTGAGAAGGTTATACCTTAGCAATAATAGCATTTGAGAATCAATAAGTTCCAGTTACTTGGTAGTTGCTCGTCTTCCATGGTGCCAAGTTTGTAGGACCCTTTGCCTACTACTCCGAGGATGTGGTACGATCCTTCCCAGCTTGGTCCTAGCTTCCCTTCATTTGGGTTTCGAGTGCTGAGGGTAAATTTCCTCAAGACTAAGTCCCCCACTCCGAAATGTCGGAGGTTTGTTCTCCTGTTATAGTATCTTTCAATCCTTTGTTTTTGGGAGGTCATTTGAAGCAGTGAAGCCTCTCGCTTTTCATCTAATAGTTCAAGGGATGTAGTCATGGCCTCGTTGTTCGAGTCCTCAGTGGAATGTCGAAATCTAGTGCTTGGTTCCCCAACCTTGACCGGTATCAAAGCCTCGGACCCATATACCAAAGAGTACGGTGTCTCTCATGTTCTTGTCTTCGAAGTTGTTTGATATGCCCATAGTACTACGGGCAACACCTCTCTCCATTTTCCCTTCGCGTTTTATAACCTCTTTTTCAAGTTTGAATGATGGTCTTGTTCGTGGACTCGTCCTACCCATTTGCGCATGGGTGGTAGGGAGTTGATAGGATCCTTTTGATTTTTCTGATCTTCGAGGAACTTCGTCACCTTGTTGCCGATGAACTGCTTCCCATTATCATACGGTAGTCTCGGAGGGGATCCCCAATCGGCATATGATGTGGTCCCAGATGAAGTCGATGAATTCTTTTTCTCTTATCTTTTTGAAGGACTGTGCTTCCACCCATTTTGAGAAGTAGTCAGTCATAAGAAGAATAAATCTAGCTTTACCTGGCGTTGTTGGTAGGGGACTGACGATGTTCATCCCCCACTTCATGAACGACCATGGTGATAAGACTGAATGTAGTTGTCCGTCAGGTTGGTGAATCATTAGCGAGAAACTTTGGCATTTATCACACCTTCGAACGAATTCCTTGGTTTCCTTATCCATGTTGTCCTAATAGTAGCCCGCTCTGATCACCTTTCGAACTAAAGAATCAACACCAGAATGATTTCCACGGGTGCCCTCGTAGATTTTTTGAAGCACATACTCGACATCCCCCGGCCCCAAGCATACTGCTAGAGGTCCATCGAAGGTCCTTCTATATAGATTTCCATTCTCGTCAAGTGCAAATCGAGCTGCTTTGGTTCGAAGGGCCCTCGATTATTTTGGGTCCGGGGGAAGCTTCCTGCTTCTCAAATAATCGATGTACTTGTTCCTCCAATCCCACGTCAGACTTGTGGAGTTGATCTCAGCATGGCCTTCTTCAATCACAGACTTGGATAGCTGTACAACAGCCCCGGGGAGTAAGTCATCTTCTCCCACGGATGATCCCAGGTTTGCAAACGCATCGGCCTCGTTGTTTTTCTCTCGAGGTATGTGGACCAGAGTCCATTATTTGAAGTGATGAAATGTGACTTGAAGTTTCTCTAAGTATCTTTGCATCCTGTCTTCTCGAACCTCAAAGCTCCCATTTACTTGATTTACTACCAGAAGGGAATCACATTTTGCTTCGATGATTTCTGCTCCTAGGCCCTTTTCCAGCTCGTGACCTGCAATCATAGCCTCATACTCGACCTCGTTGCTAGTAAATCTCGCAGTTTTTATAGATTGTCTAATCATGTCGCTCGTAGGTGGTTTCAGAACTATGCCGAGCCCGAACCCTTTCACATTTGAGGCACAGTCAGTGAATAGGGTCCATACCCGTGATGAGGTGCCCGTTTATAGTAAGAGTTCTTTCTCTACCTCGGGCACATGGGCGGGCATAAAATCGGCCATGAAGTCCGCCAAAATTTGGGACTTGATAGTTGTTCGGGGTTGATACTCGATATCATATCCTCCGAGTTCAATCGCCTATTCGGCCAATCGGCCCGATAATTCAGGCTTATTCAAGATGTTTCGAAGAGGATATTTTTTAAAAACACATACACGATGACATTGAAAATAAGGCTTCAATTTTCGAGATGCACCTATTAATGCGAGAGCTAATTTTTCTAAGTGTGGATACCTGGTTTCAGCATCTCCCAAGGTCCGACTTACGTAATAGACAAGGAATTGCGTACCTTGTTCTTCTCGAACAACACACCACTTACTGCTACTTCGGATACGGCCAGATATAAGTATAGTGTTTCGTCCTCCTACGGGGTGTGGAGAAAAGGCGGGCTTGAGAGATACCACTTTAATTCCTCTAAGGCGTGTTGGCACTCTGGAGTCCACTTGAGATGAATCGGCCTAAAGCCGCTATCCGCCCGATCAGTCGTTGTACGACCTTCACATTGTTCACCACTGTGATTTATTTGATGGCCTTGATTTTGTCGGGGTTGATTTCGATCCCCCTATTTGAAACGATGAAGCCTAAAAATTTGCCCGATCTTACTACGAAGGCACATTTCTCGGGGTTGAGCTTCATGTTGTAGCTTCTAAGGATATCGAATGTTTCCTGCAATTGAGTCAAATGGTCCTCTTCACGCAGGGACTTAACTAGCATGTCGTCAATGTAAACTTCCATAGACTGGCCTATTTGATGTTCGAACATCTTATTAACTAGACGTTGGTACGTGGCTCCTACATTTTTTAGCCCGAAGGGCATTACATTGTAGAAGTATGTACCATACTTCGTGATGAACGAAGTCTTCTCCCTATACTATGGGTTCATTTGAATTTGATTATAACCGGAGCAGGCATCGAGAAAAGTGAGGATCTCGTGGCCGGCCGTGGCATCGATCAAGCAATCGATGTTGGGCAATGGGAATGAGTCTTTAGGGCATGCTTTATTTAAGTCTTTATAATCCACGTACATCCTTAACCTATTTCCCTTTTTGGGAACCACTACTACATTAGCCAACCATTCGGGGTAATTTACCTCCCTAATTGATCCTATCTTGAGGAGTTCTGTTACCTCATCTTTGGTGAACGCATGTTTTACCTTGGACTGAGGCCTCATTTTTTGCTTCACCGATTTGAACCTTGGTCGATGCTTAGTCGGTGGGTGGTTATTTCCGGTGGTATCCATGTCATGTCTAAATGGGACCAAGAAAAGCAATCAATGTTATTAATAAGAAATTGGATGAGTTTTTTCTTGAGTCTGGGGGTTAACCCCGTTCCCAGGTATACCTTTCGATCTAGAAGATGCTCGATCAAGACGGTCAGTTTGAGTTCTTCGACCGTCAATTTTGTTGCATCAGACTCCTCGAGGGCAACGAAGGTTCGAGGAGAAAGGAAGTCTTCCTCGTCGTCTTCGTTCGAATTCTCACAAACCACCTATTCCTCGAGGGTTAGCCTGTTTTTCGACTTATCTAGGAAGGGGGGAGTTGATGCTTGTGCCATGTCGTGTACCAGGAACATCTCCTTTGTTTCATGATGCTCTCCATACACCATTTTTACACCATCCTTTGTTGGAAACTTCATCATCTGATGAAGAGTCGATGGTACCGCACTCATGCTGTGTATCCACGGCCTTCCAAGTAAGGCATTGTACCTCATGTCGCCTTCGATGACATGAAACTTAGTGTCCTGAACTGTACCAGACACGTTGACTGGGAGGATGATTTCCCCCTTCATTGTCTCGCATGCAATGTTAAATCCATTGAGGACTCGAGAGGTGGGTATGATCTGATCGAGCAGTCCAAGCTGCTCCACCACCTTCGACCTGATTATGTTGGCCGAGCTACTTGGATCCACGAGCACACATTTAATTTGAACGTTATTCAAAAGAAAAGAAATTACCAGTGCTTTATTATGTGTTTGGGACAAGGCCTCGATGTCTTCTTCTCTGAATGTAAGAGCGTCTTCGGATATATAGCTCCGAGTTTTCTTTTCTACTGCGACGGATACTTTGGTCCGTTTGAATATGGGTCCCCGTGGGACGTCAGTTCCTCCAATGATCATGTGAATGATTTTCTGAGGTTCTTCTGGTTCATTCTTGCTATTCGCTGCTCTTTCTCGGAAGTGTTTCTTGGCTCGATTGCTGAGGAATTCTCGAAGGTGCCCTTCATTGATCAGCCGGGTCACCTCCTCTCGGAGCTGCCTACAATCCTTGATCCTATGACCGTGAATGCCATGGTATTCGAACATCAAGTTGGGGTTTCTTCGGGAAGGATCTGATTGTGCGGGCTTTGGCCATCTGCTATCCTGGATTCACCCATAGCTGATACGATGTCTAAGACATCGATGTTGAAGTTGTATTCCGAAAACTGGAGTGCCTCCGTTGGCCTCGAATGCCTGTCAAACCCGATCTTGCTCATGAGTCCCCGGGAATTTTGGCCTCGATCTACTCCCCGATCATTTCGAGGTATATTCCGCCTCGAAGTGTCTCTTTGATCTTTGACTTACGACTGATACCTTTCTTTGCTTGATCTTGACTCCCTTTCTGTAGGCCTTGATCCCTTTGCTAGGAGCCTGCTTGGATATATTAAGCCAGAGTGGGCTCCCAATTGGCCGTCCTCGACCCTGATATTCGATTGATATCTGTTGTGTACATATGGCCAAGTCACGGAGGGATACTCAACCAAGTTCTGCTTTAGCTACTTCGAAGCTATCGAGCTTCGTTCGTTCAATCCCTGAGTGAAGGAATGCACTGCCCAGTCATCGGAGACCGGTGCTAATTCCATTCGCACCATCTGAAAGCGAGATACAAATTCCCTCAGCATCTCATTTTCCCTTTGTTTGATCTTGAAGACGTCGGACTTCCTTGTTGCAACCTTGATGGAACCGACATGCGCCTTCATAAAAGAGTCTGCCAACATGGCAAATGAATCCATTGAGTTCGGGGGTAGGTTATTATACCACATCATGGTCCCCTTTGACAGCGTTTCTCCAAATTTTCTCAACAAGACGGATTCAATCTCGTCATCCTTTAGGTCATTTCCTTTTGCAGCAGAAGTATAAGCAGTGATGTGCTCATTAGGGTCCGTGGTCCCGTTATACTTCGAGATATCGGGCATTCTGAACTTATTCGGAATGGGCTTCGGAGCCTAACTCGATGGAAATGGTTTCTGCACGAACTTTTTTGAATCTACACCCTTAAGAATCGGGGGTGCGCCTGGGATCTGATCGACCTTTGAGTTATAGGTCTCCACTTTTTTATCGTTAGCTTCTATCTTCTTTTCTCCCGATTCAATCCTATTTGTGAGGTCCTCGAGCATCTTCACTATGGAGGGGTCTATTGCTGACCCGTTTCCACTTGATCTTTCCGGCGCCTGCTCGATTCGAGGAGTCGTTTCCGGTACTACTGTGCTTGGAGTTTTCTGCTGACTCTGCAGCTGAGCAATAACTACTTGTTGTGCTTGTGGCGTTTCAAAAATGACTTTTAGGCTAATTTCCCTTTCCTCCCGGGCAGGAGTTCTCTGCGCTTCATGTTGGTCTCCTCCGCGCACACTTCCGTCGGTATGAGAGCTTACATCGACATGCTGAGTGTTGTGTGAGCCCACATCGACGGGGATTTGTGCTGGTGCCACCCCAGGGTTTTGCAGTGGTACACCGCTGCCTGAAGCAGCTACATTGTTCCCTCCATGAAGTCTAAGACTGTCGTATTCGTTTGCATTCACTGAGTTAGACATTTCTTGACCTGAAATCAAAGATTCTTGGGCAAGAAAACATGTGAAAAATAACTTGTGTCAGAAAACCAACACTAAAACAATCACTATTATTTTTAGCTCCACGGTGGGCGCCAAACTGTTTACCTCGAAAATGGTATTAACAATTATATTTGATTTTGTGGTTCTAAAAATACGTCATTTATCTTAATACTAGTTATCAGATAGGAAGCGGTAATTGTGAGTAAGAGAAGATATGTAAACCAATATTGTCACAGGTCTGAGCCTCGAGCTGGCTAGAACAGTGGGCCTCGAGGTCTAGCTAGGGCAGCTAATAACGAGCAATCGATGAAGAAACAATAATATTGGGGGCCTCAGGGATAGCCTTTTGCGGCTAATAATGAGCAATAAATGAAGAACAATTAACGAAGACAATAAGTAAAGAGCAATAAATCTGCAGAGTAATTGTTGAGCACGTTTAAGCAAGAAAAGCAGAGAATGTTCTGTTGTATTGAATATTCATGTTTGTTACAAAATGATAGGGGTCCCCTTTATATAGGAGGGGGAATCTCAACATAGTACATGTCTAATTATGACAAGGAAATGCTATTGGTACAGCTGTATAATGGCTCAGTACAGACTTGTACTATTCTTGCAGACCTTGTCAGCTCTAACCATGTGCCCTTGAGAATTTCTCGCCTTTCCATGATGGTCTTCAATTTTTATCCTACCTCGAGGTATGCTGGGATGAGCCTTCGATATACTTTCTCGAGGGATGCACCTCGGGATCGACCCTCAGATTCTGCTCCGATCTCATCAAAACCAGCTTTGGGACGCTGTAGAAGCCTTAAAATTGGTCTTCCGTGATTTTGACCGTACACATAGACATAAGCATACGTCTTCTGTTTAGATTGTGATGATAATTTATCGATTCATCACACACTGTTGGCACACGCACTCATTTACGTGGACTTGAGAAAAAATATTATATTATCGAACTCCCATATTGTTATCTGATCCAACCTACTTTTCCTATAAGCAAGACTATCTAAATCTGTTAATCATATACTAGCATGAAAATGAATTTGGTTAGAGAGAAAAATAATAATAATTATATCTAGAAAAAGAAAATTCAATTATGTCATTTACGGATCTAGTGGAAGTTACGTTGTAAATTTTTAGCGCTTTGAATACATCGAAAGATATAGACTTCATAGCAAGGTCCATTTAATCAGTTAAAAACCAAAGATAAGTTCTTACGATAACAGCTTTAAAAACATTAAAATGAACTTTCTTAACTGATGGTAAACTTTAAATATCTATTTTCTCCCAGGTTAGGTATTAGAAGAAAATACCCTAGATTATCATGTGAACCATTATTATAAGCAACTTTATAAAACAGATAACCATTCTTTTCAATTTTTTTTTTTTTTTTTTGTCGTTCTTTTCAATTCTTGCACTATTTTTCTTTTGTGGGGCTAAAACTTGGCATTTAGCAAGAGACCAGTTAAAAATTATCGGCTTATCGCCGGATGCAGAGCCATGATGTCAATTTTATGAATTTTGATTTTTGATGACGATTTCATGTGTTAGTAATTAAGTTTTAAATTCAATTTTTATATATATTTAATGATTTTTTAAATAAAAATACATTGTTTGAGCAAAAGTTATTTAGAGTTCAACCAATTTGTTTTCGGGCTTCTAGCTCCGCCACTCCTTATCGCATCTATTTCAAAAATTAATTATGATTGTTATAAAGGATTTATGGGAAGTCAGGTTGAACAACAAAGAAGAAGAGTTTTAACACAATGATAAGAATATGATATTTATAATTAAGTTACGCACTGCGAAACATATATGTTGATGTAAAATTGCATATGTTAAACTCGATAATATTGGCTTTTCAAGGTTCTGCATATAACACCAAAATTCAAGATTTAGTTTCTGGAAAAGATGTGTTTCTTCTAAGGTGTGCTGTCGCTTTGCTGGAGAATTTAGTGATTTGTTAAGTTTTAAAGGGAAAAGCACCAAACTTCATCTTACATGAAACTGTGGGAGAGCTGGTGTTGGAATATTTGGGAGAGCAAGATAACTCACTAACACTCAAAATTCAATATAAGAGAGTTGGAGGAAGGATGATTTTCATTCAACTTGACTTGACTTCAAATAGCTAGCTTACATGAGTATTTATAGGAGAACTAATACATGTATCTAGCCTAACTTGCATGTGAATATACTAATTATGTCCACACAAGTTCACACCCTACATAAAGACGTTCACACTTCTAATACATGTATCTTGCCATCAAACTAATTCATGAACTAGTGTGAACAAGTCTAAACAAATGTGGACAAGTCTAGACAAATGTGGACACATGTAAACAAATCTAAACAAGTTTAATATTTTTAACATCTCCCCTTAAACTTGTTTCATCACTCCAAGAGCCATCCTCAACTTTTGAAAATGTTTAGTCTTCAACGGCTTGGTGAAAATATCCGCGATCTGATCCTGCGACTTCACATGCTCAAGCTCCACAACTTTATTAGATATACAATCTCTAATAAAGTGATACCTTGTATCAATATGCTTGCTCCTTTCACGGAATACCAGATTCTTGGCCAACCCTATAACCGACTTGTTGTCAACAAAAAGCTTTGTAGCATCCTTTTGCGGTTGGTGAAGTTCTACCAACAAACTCCTTAGCCAAATTGAATGACAAACACAAGAACATGCTGCTACATACTCCGCTTCACAAGTTGACAATGTCACAATTGGTTGTTTCTTAGAATTTCATGTAAATGCAGAATCTCCAAGAAAGTAGACAACCCCGATATTACTTTTTCTATCATCAATATCACCAGCCCAATCACTATCACAATAACCAACAAGCTTGAAGTCTTTGGAAGATGAATAAAATATTTCATAATCAAGCATACCTTTGATGTACCGAAGTACTCTTTTGGCTACCTTTAAATGTGAGGTAGTTGGAGTTTCCATAAAATGACTCACAAGGCCAACACCGAAAAGAATATCCGGCCTTGTACATGTCAAGTACCTCAAGCTTCCAACAAGACTCTTGAAGTGTGTGGGATTGACTTTATCTCCATCCCCATGCTTGGATATTTTGACTCCACATTCAACGAGGGTTATCACGGGATTGTAATTCTTCATCTCAAATTTCTTGAGAATCTCCTTTGCATATTCCTCTTGAGAAATAAAAATGACATCCTTCCTTTGTTGCACTTTGATTCCAAGATAGTAGGACATTAGACCAATGTCCGTCATCTCAAATTCTCTTGCCATTGCTTTCTTGAATTCTTCAAACATCTTTGGGCTATTTCCTGTATATATCAAATTATCTACGTACAAACAAATAAGTAAGATGTCACCATTTTTATCAATCTTTACATAAAGTGCACGTTCATGTGGGCACTTTGAAAAACCATTTGCTTGAAAATATTTGTCAATTCTACTATTCCAAGCTCGTGGAGCTTGTTTTAAGCCATGAAGAGCCTTCTTAAATTTTAACAATTTGTCTTTATGTCCTTTAACCTTATAGCCCAAAGGTGGGTCAATGTAGAGCTCTTCCTCCAAAACACCATTCAAGAAGGTCGACTTCACGTCCATTTGATGAATTTACCATTGATTTTGTGTCACCAAAGCAATTATAAATCGTATTGTCTCCAAGCGAACAATCGGTGCAAATACCTCATCATAGTCAATACTGGCCTTTTGCTTGTAGCCTTTGGCAACCAATCTTGCTTTATATCTCTCTACTTCTCCCTTTGAATTTTTCTTCAACTTGTACACCCATTTGACACCAATAGTGTTTTTTCCTTTTGCAAGTGTGGCCAAATCCCATGTGTCATTTTTCTTGATAGCCTTGATTTCTTCATCCATTGCATCTCTCCATTTTGAATTTTGGGCAGCATCTTCATAAGCTAAGGATACACTATCCACCAACAAACAAAAGTGAGTTAAATCATACAAGTCATTTCTAACCACTTCTGTATTTTCATACAAGTCTCCCAAGCTTCTAGTCTTGCGAGGCATTTCACTTGAACTTGAACTTGATTCCTCCGATTCTTGAGCTTGTGGAGGAGGTGTTGAAGGTGGTGTAATAGGCTTCCCTGCATCTTCTTCTTCATCATCTTCAAAGAATGGAGTAAAAGAGTAATTTTTCTCTTTTGTCTTCCATTCCAAGGCACTATCTTCATCAAACTCAACATCTCGGCTTATGGGGACTTTGCCATTTTTTGGGTTATATAATTTATAACCTTTAGAACTTTGATCATAGCCAATAAAGACATATCTCTCACTTTTGTCATCAAGCTTGGATCTCTTCTCATCTGGCACATGTGCATATGCAATGCTCCCAAAAACTCGTAAGTGAGCAACTTTTGGTTTGAAACCACTCCAAGCCTCTCGAGGTGTCTTGCAACTAACACTTTTGGTGTGAAATCGATTTGATAAGTACACCGCACAAGTAACAGCTTCAGCCCAAAACTCCTTTGGCATATTTTTGCTTTTCAACATACTCCTTTCCATGTTGAGAATCGTTCGATTCTTCCTTTCTACGACGCCATTTTGCTGTGGTGATCTTGAAACCGTCAAAAAATGACGAATTCCATTCTTGTCACAAAAAACCTTGAATTCATTTGAGGTGAATTATCCACCATTGTCGGACCGAAGTGACTTAAATTTTATAGCCACTTTGTTTTTCCACCAAGCTCTTGAATTTTTTGAAATTTTCAAACACCTCTGATTTCACCTTCAAAAAATAAACCCAAGTTTTTCGAGAAAAATCATCAATAAAAAGTAAGAAGTAGTTACTTTTACCAAGTGATGATGGTTTGATCGGTCCGCACACATCCATGTGAATCAACTCCAATGGGCATCTTGCTTTAGTCAAAGACTCTTTAGGAAAGCCTTTTCTTGCTTGCTTTCCAAGGAGACATCCTTCACAAAGCTGGTTACGATGATCAATTATTGGCAATCCATTGACCATGCTCTTTTTTCTCATCAACTTTAGGTTATCAAAATTCAAATGACCAAATCTCATATGCCAAAGCCAAGATGAATCTTTGGCACATGAAAGCAAACATCTTGGAACATCACATTGAAGATTCAAAACAAACATCTTATTATTAGCCATAGAAACCTTGGCTAACAATCTTCCTTAAGCTCCACAAATAAATTCTTATTTCCACAAATATGGCTACTTGCGCCTCCAAAAGTGATGGTGCCACCATTCAACTCCTTAAGCTCCACAAATAAATTCTTATTTCCACAAATATGGCTATTTGCGCCGGAGTCAAGGTACCATTGGTTCTTTTCTACACTTTCTTGTCCTTTCCATGCGAGAAGTAAAGTGGCATCATCATCTTCATTTTTACTCTCCACAAAATTATTTTTATCTTCCATATTATCTTTACACTCTCAAGAAAAATGACCAAATTTGTGACAAGTGTAACATTCAATATTGGATTTGTCATACCTTCCTTGATTTTGCCTCCATCCTCTTCCTCTTCCATGGCCTCTTCTTTGATTAGAGTCTTGTCTTTTATTTTCTTTTGGTGGTTGACTACCATCTCTTCCTCGACCACGACCCCTTCCTTGTCCACGGCCTCTTTGTTGCGAGCTCGATCCACGCCTTTCATCTTTCTCCTTGAAAGACAGTTTTGCTTGCAACGCTTGTTCCACCGTTTCTTCTTTCGGTTTCTTTAACTTTCCCTCATGTGCTTGCAAAGAACCCGTAAGTTATTCTATGATCATGGTGTCCAAGTCTTTGGACTCTTCAATGGTAACAACAATATAATTAAATTTTTAAACAAGGGATCGTAGTATTTTTGCAACGACCCTATCATCTTGCAACTCTTCACCATATTTTTTTATTTGATTGACAATAACCAAAACTCTTGAAATATAATCCGAAATCGATTCGTATTCCTTCATATGCAACGATTCAAACTCTCCTCTTAAGGTTTGGAGACGAACTTTTTTCACTTTGTCCAAACCTTTCAAGGAGATTTGAAGAATGTCTCATGCTTCCTTAGAGGTTGACACATTTGCAACATTCTCAAACATCTTGTCATCCAAACTTTGATGTATGAGATTAAGTTCCTTTTGGTCCTTCTTCTTCATGGCAGCGGCATCTTCCGCTTCATCAACACCGTTCTCTACCGGATCCCAAACATCATAGGCACCAAGCAAGGCCTTCATCCGGATACACCAATTTCCATAGTTCTCCTTTGTGAGCATGGGAACTTGGAATGGAGTACAATTATTGTTGGTCAAGACAAATCACTAACACTCAAAACTCACTATAAGAGAGGTGGATGAAGGATGATTTTCATTCAGCTTGACTTGACTTCAAATGGCTAGCATACATGAGTATTTATCGGAGAACTAATATACATGTATCTAGCATAATCTGCATGTGAATATACTAACTATGTCCACACAAGTTCACACCCTACATAAAGACATTCACACTTCTAATACATGTATCTTGCCATCAAACTAATTCATGAACTAGTGTGAACAAGTCTAAACAAATATGGACAAGTCTAGACAAATATGGACACATGTAAACAAATCTAAACAAATTTAATATTTTTAACAGTTGGTACATCAATTTTGTTGGACTAAAGACAGAATAATGTGGCCTTAATTATGTATTTTTCTTTACTCTATCACTGAACATTAAGGATAAAGTACTAAGAATGTTTGAACTCATGTGAAATCTCTCAGGTACTACTTAACATGTAGTGCACGTTCTTTTGGAATTATTCGTATTGTTTTCATGATCATGCAGAGGAAATAGATGCAGCTGCAGGCAAAGTTATCAATCTAGGTCTAGCAGTTTATAAAATCAATTTTCAAATCCCGTAACAGACAATAAAACTCTTGCTTGCATTTACTTAAAAATAGCAACAAATGAGAGGACCAAATTAAAAATTTTGAAGCATTTGGTCGACAATGACAACACCAATATAATATGGCAAAATATATTAAAATCCAACTTACCAATTTCGTCTGGGTTGGGGGTGAGACCAGAAAATAGATTCAACTTGCCAACTTGGTAATGTACCAATCGGATTTTAAAGCAGAAAAAAAAGACCAGTGTTATCTAAGTCAAAATTTTGCTACAAAAAATAATTTTGTGTAGCTTTCGAGTAGAAAATAAAAACTTTGAATTGTCTTCTTTTTCTAATCCTCAATTTTTGAATAGCCAAACTATTCTGATTTTGCGACATTGGCCACTTTCATCCAAATATACTTGTGACCTCCTTTATTTTTGTGACTGTTTACCCTTAAAATTGGATAACAATTAAATTTATAAGTGGTTTTAAGGATATTCACTTGGCACAAATTAAAAAATATGAAAATTAATATTAGAAATTGATTTTAAAATAAAGCAACCTGATATGAAGTGTAGTTTGGCCCTCGAGCTGGATCGCCCTCGAACTAAATAAATGTCTAATTGAAAAGGATAAACTGAACAACAGAATAAGAGAGCTTAAGAGAAAAAATGTATTATAATGCTTTGTTATGCGTGAATTTGATGATTACAAAATAATTAGAACCCCCTTTTATATAGTAGGAGAATTCTAGTTATGGTATAATTCTAAATACATAAGGAAATCTCATGATTGGCTAAATAAGCGTTCTTGATTTGATTCATGCCGAGATTTTTGCCACGATTCTCGCCCGATTACTGATATCTCGGCTTTTCGTTATTCGACTTTAGTAGGCTTTGTTCGGTCTCGCTCGATGACTATCCTGTTTGGTCTCGATCCTGGATGGTCTCGATCTCGATTGGTCCTTCGAATCCCGTGCTTGGTACCGTATCTTCATGTCATTGTCTGATATAACACGAGACTGGACCTTGGCCTGTCATCTTAGCCTCGATTAATCATACAAAATTGGGTGAGCTCGGTTTTGACCGTATACAGATAGTCTCGTCGATTCTCAGAAATAAGAGGATGAGAAACTACATGAGTTCTCGAGCTTCATCTTTTCGACTGATGACGTCACTGAACAACTCGATCATGACGTAAGCAACGTGATGTAAGTGACAGAGGTGACCAAAACGTCTCGTCGTTACAGTTCCCCGGGCATTTAATGCGCGTCAATCGACGGTCGACCACTACCAATTTTTGAACCGTCGCCGTGAAACCAATAAATAGATCCCTTCTCCATTCTTTCAAACTTTACTTTCAATCTCTTTCATTCTAATCTTCAAAGTTCTTTGCATTCTTCGAAGCTTCCTATCTTTAGGTCTTTGAGTTCCATCGTTTGTTCCTTATTAAAAACCAAATATTACAATCTCAATTCTTATTTGCTCTCAAAAACTAAATGGCTAAGACGTCAAAAATTGTTCCTTAGAAAAAAAATGTTTCCTCGTCTCGGCCGGCCGACGAGAAAACAACGACGGAGCCACGCCCTGAGGAGTTTGTTTCCGGTTGGTGTGTCATTAGTTCCGACTTCAACCTCGAGAAAACCTCATCGGTTCCTGGTCGATGCGAACCAGTATCGAGATACATATGATCGATACCCCAAATCCTCCTCGACCAGGTAAAGAAGCATTGCAACTGGGCAAACAAGAAGGTGGTGGTACTGGCACTAGGAGAAGCGATCACTACCCACATGGAGGAGTTCCTAAGTGTTTACACTTACCCCTTCACGTTGGGTCCCCTCGATCCAGTGATCGTGGACTTCTGTAAGAAATATCAAGTGACCCTCAGCCAAATTCACCCCTCTTTCTGGAGTATTATGATACTGCTCCCCTTTTTCGTGAGAAAAGTCAATGGACTTCCTTTCACCCTCGACCATATCATAAGACTGTATAGCCCTCGACTCTATCAAGGTGGGCTGGTAAAGCTTCAATGCCGAGCCACCAAGGCACCCTTTTCGAGTATAGACGAAGACAATGACCGTGGCTAGATGAGTCGATTTGTCAGAGTGAGGACCACTTATCTAATCTCGGCCGAGCGTATGCCATTTCCGGAGAAGTGGAACATGAAACTTAAGTCTGATTCCATCGTGGATTTCTGCTTATTATTTTCATTTCTTATGCCTCTCTTGTCAGTGTTTTTCTCGATGCAACCACTTCCTGGATGCCAGGAGTAGTTCCTCATATTGAGAACTGGGTTAGGAGCCTAGTATCGAAGTCTACACACGTTGAGCACGCATGGCGCGATTTGTCAAAGGGCCGGTGGGAGGACAGCAATCACGGTAAGCTTTCTTCTCGTCTTAATAATTTGGTTGTTGCTTAAACATTTTTTCGAGCTCAATCAGTTTCTTCTTTTGTAACCCTCGAGAAGGATGCGACAATGAGGCCCCCGTTAGGTGATGAAGAAGCCCCACCACCTACCTCAAAGTCAGCGAAGGAGAGCAAGAGGAAGAGGGCCTCGACCTTCGAGGGACAAGAACCCCAAAAGAGAGTGGCTCGCAAACCCAAGAAGAGCATCATCCCCCTGACTGTGGAGTCAGTCCAATTATTAAAGGAGTAAGAAGAAAGAGAAGATGTTTTCAGGCTGGTGGCCCATGCACGAGCTAATACCGAGACTCAAAAGGTCATTGAGTCGGTGGAAGCTGGAATTAATCTGCCCTGACCTGATAGAGTCCAAGGGAAGACTCAGGTGAAGTCCCTGAGTCGGTTAGAGCCAAAGGTGCCTCACCTCAAGGTGAGAAGGCTGTTATGGATGCAGTGGATGGTGTAGCGGAGACCGGGCTCGAGACTTCTCGAGATAAAGAAAGTACCCCCAAAGATTTACTTGGGGCGACAGAGATCGGAGACTCCCCTTTGTTTCCTTCATTCACCAAGGAAATGATTCAGGAAGCTCGGGCTATGAAGACCTTTCACGAAGAAGGAACCCATGGAGAGGAGGATCCTTTCCGTGGTTATTTTGTTGGGGTCGAAGATGTCACTGGTCTGAGAAATTTGGAGGTACCGAGGAAGAGCTCGAGCGAGGCTTCCTCGAGTTTCAAACTGACCAACCAGTTTTTGGACCCTAGTGTCGATCCCGGGTGCAAATGAACAGTACTTATCACGGTCCCAAAAAATGCCCGGGTTCTTGCCGCCGTCATAGGAGTGGCTAGCTACCTTCGGAGTTTGGTTATGGAGGAAGAACAAGCTCAGATGGACGAGGTGTGTTGGCCTTGGTGATTCATCATGATGATTTCTTTCGATCCCGAGGGGACCTGAGCCGATATGAGGCCAAACTCCGAGGGCTCACTAAGGAGAAAGATGCCTTCAAGCTTCTCAGTGAGCAGAGAGAAGAGGAAGCAAAGGGCCTTCGTGCTGAGCTAGTAGCGGCTCAGAAAGAACAAACTGATCTGGCCGAGCAGGTAAGAAGATTCTTAGAAGTTAATGACACCGATTCAGGCATGGTAGCTAATAGTTCGATTCCATAGGTCCAGTAAAAAGCTCGGTATAATCGGGCAGCTTTGTGAGGAATTGGATGTAGTGAAGGCGGAGACCATAGCGTGGAAGAAAAACATGGGTCGACTTGCCTCAGAAAAGGAGGCTGCCCAAGCTCAACTTGTATTGGTTAAAAAAGAGTTTCACACGTATGATAATTCTTGATGACTCAGCCGGCTACGTGGACCAAGGAAAACATGACAGCT
>ML448801.1:51457-83717 GCA_005239535.1 Nicotiana rustica
TTCAAAGCTCAAACACTTGGGGGACTATACAGTATGGAAGGCTAAGACGAAGCAAAAAAGACTATCAAAAAGTCAAAACTCAAGCCTAAAGATCCATCTACCCAACAAGTCAAGTGATATGAGCAGAATCGAAATAGTCGAAGACTCAAATACAAAGCTGAAGACTCAAATACAAAGCCTGATACAAAAAACCTTCGAACATGTTCAGGTTGAAAGGCAAAATAATAGCTAAAAGGAAGAAATGCACATCTTTGTACTTATTCAAAAGAAAACTGTTGTAACCAAAAATAGTTATGGATAAAATATCATCATCATTTTACTAATTCAAAAACTGTTGTAACTAAAAACAGTTACGAAATCTTTGTACTCACATGTAAAATTGTTATCAAATAAAATAGTTACGGATGAAAAAGCATTTCCTCGTGATCATTGAAAACAGTTATGAAGAAAAAAAGAGTTGTTCTCTTGTATTAACTCTAAAAAATTGTTACATACGAAAAACAATTACGAAATACAAATGTACATCAAATCTGTTAAAAGAAAACAGTTGCAACATGAGTTTTAGACGATAATCGAATGCATGTAAAATGTTGTGGAAGTTCAAATAAAAAACTTTCCTCAGAAACATTCTTAAACATGTGAAAAATTTCTATCACTCTATTGCATTATTACACCATTATGAAGTTGAGACGTCTTCTTCATTAAGTGCCGATCAAAAAGGGGACTCTTTCATAAATTTTGCCTACTACAAAAAGGCATACATTTTATATGATACCGTGCCTATTACGAAAAGGTACGAGTACAGCATTATATATGCAAAACTCAGAGGTAAAACCAAAACCTCGAAAAATAAAGCATGCAAAAGACTTAAAGAGTAGAACAAAGACTCAGTAACAAAAGTCATATTTTGCATTGATATGATAAAACAGCTAAGTAGAAACTAAGTATTACATTTATACTTAGCCTTATATATTGTATTTACATTAAGGTGCCCCTAAGTTGTTAGTTGGGGACTTCAAAAGATCCAAACTTACCCCCGATGGAGCTGGGGGTAACCACCAATCAAATAAAAAAAAAGGGGGAAACAACGTCTTAATTGTCTTTAGAAAGGGGATCAACTTCTTCGCCGGCAGAGGAAGCAGGAACAACTGGAGACGAGGGAACTTGAGCAGCAGGAGCCTCGCCTTCGGGTGAAGAAAGATTCTGACCTTGTTGAGCTTTCTCCATGGCTTCTTTGATTTTAGCCATTTCAGCGTTAAGGTCGAAACCCTCTTGACTCATTTCCGTCAATGTGTCAAGGCGAGAATTCATATACGCCCAACTGACATCAATAGTTGCCGCCTCCTCAAGAGCTAGGTAATCATTCTCCCATATCATATCTCAGCTCTCAGCCCGTCCCTCTCAGCCTTAATAGCATCTTTGGCGACCCTTAAAGGTGCAACAGACCTCTCCAAGAATTGAATTTTGTCCAAGGCATTACAAAGATTCTCTTGGGTTTGGGTCAAAGACTGCACGAGCTCTCCTGAATACTCTTCTTTCTGCTCCAGCTAGGCTTTTAAACTCCTAGCTTCTTCTGAGGCACGGGACAACTGCTCGGCAAATGAAGACTCAAGAATGCTCTTGTCTTTGTCCCCCTAGTTAGAAAAATCCTTCTCCATTGCCAACTCCGTTTCCATGACTCTCATCTGCCGCTCCAAGGTACATTTTTCTTCCTCTAAGGACTCCATGTCGATCCTTAAGCATTCATATTGCCCCTTCCAGTTATTAAATTCAGCACGCCACTCATTTATTTCTTGCTCCGTGTTAGAAACCCTCTTCATGAGCTCCATGCCTATAATATTGATCTACAAAAAGGTAATCATTTAAATACGACAATTACATGTACGAGCATGAAATGCAAAAGAGTATACTTTACCTTCTTAGCCCATGTAAGAGAACTGTGGCTATCCACTTTGGTCCTCTCTGTTGGACCTATCAAGGGCTTCAGCCACACCTCAGCCTGGCCATATTTCTTAAAAAGACTCCACCAGCTGGAACCTCTATCAGAACTTGCCGCATCTCCTTATTGGAATACCCTAGTTCTCTGACATAAGGCACGGAAGCAGGCAGAGATGTAGAAGCCACGGGCACGGAAGTCTGGGGAGCTGAGAAAGCCACGGGCAAAGTAGTAATGGGAGCAGTAATAGCCAAGGGAGCGGAGGAGGTAATAGGAGCAGATGAAGGAACTTCTCTAAAAGAAGGAGGAAGAACAGCCAAGGGAGCTTCATTAACATCATGGCCGAAGCCTTCACGAAACAGATGATCCACAGAATTATGCGCAGGAGAGAGAGAAGCATCCTCAGAGGAAAAAGGTCTAACATCAGGCACGGAAGACACTGCCACGGGTGTAGACTCATCGTCTAAAATCACCCTCCTTCTACGTGACATGTGCACCAAGGTGTCCTCCTCTTCTTCTTCTTATTCTAAGGTCCTAGACCCACCAACCTTCCTCTTCGAAGAAGAAGAACCAATAATAATTTCCTGCCTGAGCTAGGTACATTTTGGAAACAGACACAGCAGACACTCCACGGATAGAAAACCCTACCAAAAATAAAAGGTTAAAATGAGAAAGAGATTCGAGTAAGGAAAGAAACGAAAACAAAATCTTCACTTACTGTGAGTTTTGACTTTCCAACCATACTTCCCGGAGAATTAGTTTCAAGACTTTTCTTCCAACGGAGCAATCGACAACAACTTTTCTACCCAACCACGGATACCAGAGACATTCTCAATAGTACCCATGATTGCTGAAAGAAGAAAAAAAATAGCTACGGTGTTAATAAAACACTTAAAGCAAAAAAGGAAGAATAACGAATGTGAGCTAAAATGCACTCACATGCATGATTCCACTTCTCGGGGAAGTGAAGATTTTCTTCACCTACTAAACCAGAAGTGGGCGCAACAACATACTGAAGGTACCAACCCCTATCCTTATTGTCTTCAGGGGTTACCAGTACTCTTTTACTCCGGACAGCCAGAGTAAAAATCCCTTGACGAAATAAGGCAGGAGAATAAAGATGAATGAGATGATTAAAGGTAAAAGGAGCCGAGGCTAAAGCAGCTAAACATCTGAGACACGCAACAACCCGCCACACAAGAGGATGACCTTGTCCTAAGCAAATTTTTAAGAAACGACAGAATTCGATGATGGCTGGATGAATAGGAGGTTTAAACCCTAAAGTAAAAGGGTAGGTATAAATGCAAGAATACCCCGTCTTGTAAGACGTTATTCTTTGGTTCTCATTTGGAACGATGATAGGAAAATCAGACTTCCAAGAACACTCCCTGCGAACAAGGGGAACTAAACCTTCAGTAATAAGGGTAGGGTACCTATCAGCACTATCAAGGGACAACGAGTGATCAACAAGGAACTGACTATCCCTAGTGAAGGTAAACTCAGCAGGAATGATTTCATCCACTTGTGGTTCGCGTAAGGGTTCATGATGTTCTCTACCCCTAGATAAAGATCTGGAAGCCCTAGCTCTTGGAGAAACTAAAGACCTAGTAAAAGGAGGGGAAGTAATATGGGAAGAAGAAGAACCTCTTAAAGGAGTAGAGCCTAAACTCCTCAGTCTACCACCTCTCTGGCTCTGCGTCGGAGCATAAGAAGGGGTCAAATCATCCACATTTATCACTCCTTTAGGTTGGTTGGATGAAGAAATATTTACGAAGACAAGAAAAAAGAAACTCTTTACAAATAAAAAAGACAAGTTAGAAGTGTTTCGTGAAAGTAAAGAAAATAAAAGAGGTATTTATACTTGAAGACAACCGTCAAACATGGGAAAAACAATGATGAGAAAGTTATAATTGAAGGTGTCACTTCGTGACTGATGCAGCCGCAAAAAGCCCTAAAAGGCGTCGAGTAACTGCAGAACCAATCCAGAGGGAACACGTGGCTTGAGCAGTAGATGGAAGTGACAAGCGATGCCTATGTTCAGAGAAGGATACAATGTTTCGAGGTGAAACGGCGGAAAATATTCCCGCCATAAATGCGTATCCACTTACCAAATATTAATCGATAAATAAATGGTAAGTGGGGGGACTATCTGTATTGGTAAAAAAAGAGTTTCACATGTATGATAATTCTTGATGACTCAGCTGGCTACGTGGACCAAGGAAAACATGACAGCTGGACATGATTCTACAAAGAGGTGTGAAGCAAAGAGACACGACTCAATAAAACTACGGAGTAATCAGCTACGAGAAACTCAACCTGATTGAGACAAGGAAGAGACACGGTCAGAATGAATTCGGACAAAGCTACGGGCAGATTCAGAGACCCTCAATTAATGACTCACGCGTTACACAACCTTCATGCAACAGTTACGGTCATTCTATGTAACGTCCCATTAATGTAATAATTAGTCATTAATGAGAGATCATTGTAAGAGGTAGACGTTGTATTAAGAAATTCCCTATATAAGGGAAGAAAATATAACTTGTAAGGGCATCTGAATTATGAATACAATACATTTTAATTTTATGTGCATCATATTATTGTCTATTTACTTACTCCTTTTTATTTATTCTGGATTATCAGAAACCCGTGTTCATCCTAAAAATAGCTTTGGTCAAAGGATCTAATTATTTGGTTAAAAACAATTGTCCTCGGCTGGATACCAACTCCAAAGTATGAAAGAAAAAACCTTGGTACAAGCCAAGAAAATTGAAGAGTTCCAGTCTCGGTTGGGTTCAGAAACTCCCGATCGAGAGAAGTTGGTCGCAGAACTTGTAGCACCCAAATCTGAGGCTGAAACGGCCAATGCTGATGCAATCGTGTCCATCTACCAGAGCAACGCCAAAGTTTATCAAGTTCGAGCAAAGGAGGTTGCCGAAGCTTCTCAGGCTGAAGAAAACTGGGTCGCCGAGCATGCTAAATGCCAATCTTGAAGGGAGACTCTCGAGGAGATCCACGCTCGTGTCTTCGACCTTACAGCCAATATCGAGAGTTCTAAAGAGCTTGAAGCTGAAGCCAAAGTGTTGGCCTTCCCCTATGATGATGATTCTGGGAGCATGAGCGTGTCTGAAAGTTGAGAAGGCCCCGAGAGTGAAGGTATTGTTCTCGGAGAAGATTAGGCCCTTAGAATTTGTATCTTTTCTTCAGGCTTCTTTTAATGTTGTTTTGGCTTTTTGTATAGAATTCCAATCGGGCTATGCTGCCTTGTAAATAATTTTTTGACATATATATAAAAAATCCTCTTCCTTTCTGCCTTATGAAATTATATTCTAAGGCCCGAGGTTTAGGCAATTCGATCAAAACCGGACTAGTATAGCTTTTATGATAAAGTGAGTGCTTTCTCAAACTCGAAGTAAGGTAACCCTTAGGTTTTTATTTGAGTGAGGATGGTCCCTCGAACTCAAAGCAAAAATTATCCCTTAGGCTTTTGTATTAGGCCGATACTAGCCTTTATAAAAAGAATGTTTATGGCTTTCTCCCCGTTTTGTCTTGAAAAGGTTTTTTATCATTTTTGTTTGTAAAATTTGTAATGTCTTAGCATGAAATAAGGAAGTGTTCGAGATTTCTAACAATTCTGTACTCGTTAGAGCTTTCAAGGCTTGATATTATCGAAACCTTTTATGATTTTGCTGGGGGTAGCCTTTTTAACCAGTTTATGAGAATATTTCGAAGGCGTATTTTATTAGGGAATTTGAAAGTCTCCGAACCATTTTAATTCGTTTGTAGCCTCTTTAGTTCGGGATTTGCCTCTTGGGATTATTTCCCCGATTTACTTCAGGCTTGCCCGAAGTGTCATTTCTCGAGTGGGGTGGTCATGGCCTATAAAAACTGAGGGTTTCCCTTAAGGTCTTATGATCTCGAAATTTTAATAATTCGATCTCGTCTATTTTTTGAATGGAAGTCCCCGAGCGTGGGTTTAATTATCCGAACTCCAGTTATGATCGGCCCTTAAGCTTGTTTACATAATAGATCGAGAGTATGATATTTCAAAGAAGAAAAAACTTTTCTAAGGCATGAGATATCGGCAAGAAAAAATACGTCTCTTTATAAATGATTCTACATGCACATTTTTTGTGTCAGGTCTCAAGCAACCTACACGGGCACGTCTCATTCGACTGTTTGGCCCTTACAAAATTTACCTATCGAGACCCTACTGCTATGAAGTAATTTCCTCACAAAAAAGTTAACGTTCGAGGGAAAGGCCCCCAGTATTCGAGGTTGATTGCAAAGAAGCCTAATATACTGTTGAATTGTTCTAAGTTAGCACAATCAATGGTTGCCTCGTTAAAATCCTCGGCAAAAAACTCATTTGGGACAAACCGGTCTAAGGGAAAAAAAGTGTAATGAATTCTTTCAGACCTAAAGATTTTGTGCCGAAGAACCCCTCGTCGTTTCTGGTTGATCACCTGCAAGAGTTAGTTAATAATATAAATGAAAATGGAAGGGGTCGTACCTTAGCAGTAGTATCATTTTAGGAGTGACATGTTCCAATTGCTTGGTAGTTGTTTGTCGTTCATTGGGCCGAGCTTGTAGGATCCCTTTCTGGTGATTTCGATAACCTGGTATGGTCCTTACCCAGTTTTCCTTCATCCGAATTTCGGGTGTTCAGGGTGTCCTTTCTTAAAACCAAGTCCCCGATGTTAAAATGCCGAAGATTGGATTTTCGATCATAGTACCTTTCGATCCGCTCTTTTTGTGCGGCTAACTGGATGAGGGTGGCTTCATGTCTTTCATCCAAAAATTCTAGGCTCGTATTCATGGCCTCGTTATTTGATTCTTCTATTGCATATCGGAACCTGATGCTAGGTTCCCCGACCTCGACCAAGATAAGAGCTTCAGCACCATAGATTAATGAGAACGGTGTTTCTCCTGTACTAGACTTCGGCGTTGTGCGGTATGACCAAAGAACCTCGGGCAGTATTTCCCTCCACTTTCCCTTGGCATCGGTCAATCTCTTCTTAAGATTCTGAATAATGGTTTTGTTGGTCGATTCGGCTTGTTTGTTCCCGCTGGGATAATAAGGCGTCGATAAAATTTCTTTAATCTTATGATCTTCGAGAAATTTAGTCACTTTGCTTCCGATGAATTATATTCCATTGTCACATACAATCTCGGCAGGCATCCCGAATCGACATATAATGTGGTCCCAAATGAAGTATATAACTTCCTTTTCTCTGAATATCTCGAAAGCCTGTGCTTCAACCCACTTAGAAAAATAATCAGTCATAAATAAAAATAAATTGAGCTTTACATGGGGCCAATGGGAGAGAGTCGACGATGTCCATTCCCCATTTCATGAACGGCCGCGGGGATAAGACCGAATGGAGTTGTTCGCCGGGCTGATGGATCATTGGTGCATACCTTTTGCATTTATCGTATTTTCGAACAAATTCCTTTGAATCTTTCTCCATGTCGATCGAATAATATCCTGCTCTGATTTCTTTGTGGGCCAACGACTCCGCACCAGAATGATTTCCACAAGTGCCCTCGCGAATTTCCCGTAGGACGTATTCGGTGTATCCTAGTCCCAAACATATTACCAACGGTCCATCAAACATCCTTCTAAACCGTGTTTCATCTTCGGACAAAGTGAACCGTGTTGCCTTCATACGTAGAGCTCTCGATTCCTTTGGATCTGATTGAAGTTTCCTGTTCTTTAAGTACTTTATGTACTTGTTTCTCCAATCCCAGGTCAGACTTGTGGACTTTATTTCGGTGTGGCCTTCTTCGATCACCGATCTCATGAGTTGTACGACAGTCCCCGAGTTGAGTTTTTCGTCTTCGACTTATGATCCTAAGTTTGCGAGAGTGTCGTCCTCGTTGTTCTGTTATCAGGGTACATGTTGTAATGTCCATTCTTTAAATCGATGTAAAGTTACATGTAGTTAATCCAAGTACCTCTTCATTCAGTCTTCTCGGGCATCGAAAGTCCTGTTAACTATGTTTACCATGAGGAGGGGATCGCGTTTGGCCTCGATGACCTCTGCTCCCAAGCTTTTAGCCAACTCGAGACCTTCAAACATGGCCTCATACTCAAACTCATTGTTAGTTAATTTTGAAGTCCTGGTTGATTGTCTGATAATATTACCCGTGGGTGGTTTTAAAATGATACCCAGCCCGGACCCCTTCGCGTTCAAAGCACCATCCATGAAGAGGGTCCACACCCCCGAAGATGTATCAGATTTTATTAACAATTCTCATTTAACCTCGAGTACGAGGAGTGGCGTGAAGTCAGCCATGAATTCTGCCAAGACTTGAGACTTGATGGCGGTTCGGGGTCGATACTCGATATCATAACTGATAGAATTTGAGGGTCCACCAAACTATATAGAGACCAGGTTCCCTATTAGTTTTCACAGATTATACACACACTGCAGAATGTAAATAACATTGAGAACTTTTACGTGGAAAATTCCCAGATCAACAGGATTAAAGACCACGACCTACACTTGTAGGATTTCAACTTCGCTACTGAGCAACTTTTAGATTACAACCTATGTAACCTAAGAATTAACTAATTAATCCCTCACTAACTTGTAACACACCTATTACAAGCTACTTTGTAATACACCTATTACAAAGACTTCACCATGACTAACTTTAGTCATGACATAAACACTGAAGTTTATGATTTACAAGAGTTTCCTAATCAATGCTTCTAGAAAAGCTAAATAGGAATTACAATGAAGTACTATTACAAAGTTACAACTCTACTAAGGAAATACAAAGACTTGATATAGGAACTGGTCCGTAGCAGTGTCATACTTTATTCTTGATGCACTTGAAAATCGTTGTTCTTGATAATCCATCACTTGGAGTGCTTGAGTAAATTTTCTAGTGTTCAACCGATGTTTTGTTTTGGTATTCATTTTAATATAACATTGATGACATCACTTGAATGATGTAAGCACTTTATGGTACAAGGTCATTCCCAATGGAAATGACTGTTGCATTGTGTTGTATTGTTTGCGTTTGCAGTGCAATCAGTCACTTTCCAGCTGTGGAGAGTTGACTTAGTACAGTCACTAGGGAACCTAAGATCATCTGTTCCTTGTGTTGATTCTTTAACTTCTGAAGTTTGGACAACTCTCTCCAGCTTGAGTCAGGTTGTTTTTATGCGCTTGAGAATTTGTACCAAAAGTGAAGCAGGTTCCTTATATGGTTCTTGAAAATAAGTTTGTTAGATCATCAAAACATAAAACGAAGGTACTTATAACCTATCAATTTTCCCCTTTTAGATGATGACAAACTTATAATTGAAAATCTTGCAAAGAACCACAAAAACTAGATAATGCATCGGAACCTCACAGAGTTCCCCCTGAATTTTTACTTCCCCCTTAATCAGTACATGTATCAATTTATCTTCCCCCTTTTGGCATCATTAAAAATACAAAACAAGAAACAAGTATAAAGAAGTCTAGCGTGGTTAACCAAATTTGGACTGTTACACTGGGAGCAACATCATTGTTTCCATCCACAAAATTAAAAAAAACAAGTACCAACACAAACATCATCAAAACAAACTTGAAAGAGAGACACTGGAAACTAGACACTGAAGGGACTTTCTTAAGGGTCACTGGAGGAGAGGGTCGGAAGAGGCGGCAAGGGTTTTGAGGACAAAATCCGTCCGAGCATTGGCAGACATTTTCTCATTGAGCAGTTTCTCCTTCAGGTCCTCAACCTGTTTCCTAAGCTCATCATTTTCCTTTGTCACCCGGGCAACCTCTGAATTGGAAGAATTGATGCCTCTTGTGTTATACTAAGCTGAGTCTCCAAAATAGCATTCCTAGCCTTCAACCTCGTTATCTCCTCCGTAGCACTGTTCTGGGCATTAATCAGCTGAGAGATAGTTGAGGTGCTCCCAACTCCTCCTACCTTGTCTATGCATTCACACTCTTCCAGAGTGGTCTTCGAGAAGGTCTGCTTTTTGGTCCCCACCTTGGCATGTCCCAAAGGCACATTAAAGAACTTGAATACCTTTGTGAGGAGGAATCCATAAGGGAGGCCATGGTTGCCGTCCTTAAAATCTGCCACCTTTTTGCGTGTGTTCAATCATGATTCCAGGCATATTGATAGTTGTGAAACTATCCAAGACTTCCATAAGGACCAAGTCGTCCTTTGAAGTGATAGATCTCCTCCCAGCACGGAGAAGCAAGACCTTGTTGTCCATCTCAAAAATTAATTGATAGACTAGAAGGAGTGCCTTTTTGTGCACCTGTTCCCCATGTTGTACTTCCATTTCCTTGATAGTGGCATTTATGAAATTTGACGTGCAGTCACCCTAAGCGGAAGAAAATCCCTCAGCAGGAACTTCAAGAATTATCCATTACTATGTCCACACCATTGACTAAGGCACATATATGATCACTTTTAACTGTGAAGAGGTCTGCATAAAAGCTCCACACCTCCTCCTTATAGACCTTGGGTACATCAACTATGAATAGATGTTTCCACTGCTGGAACTCACATATTTCTACCAACTATCTCATCACAGCCATCTCCATAATCTCAGGGGCAAATGTGCAGCCCTACAGTACCTTTTGATATCTCAGATTTTCCTTTCTAGAAATTTCACCAACTTTTGTCTTTTTGGAGGAACCGGGTTCCTCATCATCAACCAACTTTCTTTTCGTTGATCTGCAACTGGACTAACCCTTTTCAATAGACTTCACATGCATATGCTCACCAGAAACTTTCACTTCTTCATCATCCAACTTGCCACTACTCACTTTCACTGCTTTTTCACTAGAAATCCTTGCCAACTTTTCATTAGGGGTAGAATCAATACTCTTAGAGGGACTCTCAACACTTGTAGAAGTGTGCTTGTTAGAGTGAGAGGGAGTGCGCTTCTGCCTCAAAGGCATGCGAGTTAAGGAACTAGGTTCCTCTTCAGCTTCCCCATCCATAGCAACTACAGGAACATCCTTGTCTAGTACAACTTTTTCATCCTTGACCAATTTTCTCTTCCTCTTACTCCTCTAGATTTTCGTGAGTGCAGACTCTAGAGCCTCCCTTTTATGAAACCGTGTAGTGGATCACTTGGGAGGTGGCTCTGGAGTTTCCACGAGCTTCCTAACCCTGATAAAACTACTGATCACCATATCATCTAGGTCCTCTTCACTGTCAGATTTCATCTTCAGCACTACCATATTTAGAGGCTCAGCATAGAAGTGAGGGGACGGAGCAGGATCAACATTGACCTGGGGTGATAATTCCTGACCTGGATCCTCAGGAGAGGGATCAGGTCCATCATGTGTAACCCCAATAGTATCATCCTATGCCAGATGTTCAAATGGCACAAGTGCTCCCTCCTCTATTGTGGTATGAGGCTCTTCCCCCCGAGATCCAGAGTTCCCTGTACCGTCTTCTACATCCACCCCTCAGAAGCGATGGATAACATGTTCTATATTGCCTCCCTCTCTTGAGGTTCCATAGAAATAGCGACAGAGGAACTAGAGATATATGTATAATCGTAACCTATCACAATTGTCATAGTATTTTTCGGAGTGATCATTTTGGGTGTCACTAGAAGGCACTTCCATCAAAAAAGACAATAGTCCATGACTTTCCTCTTGAATCAAGTCACATTGTTTACCCTATTCACTGTGTTTTACCAGCGAGGCTGGAAGAGGAATCATACTTTCAGACTCGTTCGACTCCTTGAGACATTGATGAGGACCAGAATCTAAGTGGGTAAAAGGAGAAGTAGAGAGGGAAGGGACTCCATTCTAGGGTTAGGACTAGCGACAGTGGTAAGAGAGGAATCTACCGACGGAGTTTGGACGGAAGTGGACTCAATAGGGTTACTGTCAGATACACTAGGGGTTATTTTATTTTCAGACATGGTGTAATTTTGCTGAAAAGGCTTTGAAAGTTAAGAGGAGAGAATACAAAGAAGAGGTGTGCAATTTGGAAGTGAAGGGTTATGATGGTGATGGATGTATTGATGAGGAAGATAGGGACCGGTTCTGAAATGACGACAAGTGCTTGGGGAGTTGGGTCGTTCAGTGGCAGGTGAAACATTTTGAGTGAAAAGACGCGACATAAAGAGACTGAAAAGCTGATGATGTGGCATTGTTTTTGTCCATTTTAAATTATGTATGAGAGAACAAAGAAACTACTAACATGTGTCATGAGAAACAAGTTCCCTGACAGGTCTTGCAAGTGAGCTTAACCCCTTTTACCGATATGTACTGCATCAGGTGCTATGTAATCATCATGTATGTCTACCTGTAATGGTATAGAAGTGAGTTAGACTTGGCTAGAAAACTCTTTAGCTAGTTTTACCTGCATGTGACTTTCATAGCCATATATTGGGATCCAAGTCCTCAGTTGGGTTTTATCAAACCCAGTGCTAGGCGATTTCTCTCAAAATGTTCTCTGCTTAGGGATTTGGTGAAGATGTCTGCAATTTGATCTTCAGTGTTGCAAAATATCATACAAATAAGCCATTTTTCAACGTTGTCTCTAAGGAAGTGATGGTGTACATAAATGTGCTTGGTTCTCTTGTGTTGGACTGGATATTTGGCCATGTTGACTGCACTTGTATTGTCACACAAGAGAGGTACACAATTAGTGTACACCCCAAAGTCTTCCAGCTGTTGTTTGATCCACAGCAGTTGAGCACAACAAGAAGCAGCTGCTACATATTCTGCTTCAGCTGTTGAGAGTGCCACAGAATTTTGTTTCCTTGTACCCAATGAGATAAGGAAGGAACCCAGAAATGTGCCATTCCAGACGTGTTTTTCCTGTCCACCAGATAACCTGCATAATCAGCATCAGCATACCTAATAAGATCAAAATTGGCACCTGAAGGATAGTAGAGAACCAGGTCATGTGTCCCTTTAAGTATCTCAAAATTCTTTTAGCAGCCTTCAGATGAGATTCCTTTGGATTTGACTGGAACCTTGCAAAAAGACCCATACTGAAAACAATGTCTGGATTGCTTGCAGTGAGATATAGGAGTGATCCAATGATGCCTCTATACATGGTTTTATTGATAGAAGAACCAGGTTCATCCATATCCAGACGTGTAGCAGTGGCAATGGGAGTGTTGATCACTTTTGATTCTTCCAGGTCAAATCTTTTCAGAAGCTCCTTGATGTATTTCTGCCAGTTTATCAATGTTCCCTTTGTGGATAGCTTTACTTGAAGTCCCAAGAAGAAATTCAATTCTCCCATCATGCTCATCTTGAACTCGTTTCCCATGAGTTTTGCAAATTCTTCACACACAGAGTCAGATGTGGCTCCAAAACTGATGTCATCAACATATACTTGAACAATGAGCAGGTTCCTCCCTTGTTTCTTCAGAAAAAGGGTGTTGTCAATTTTTTCTCTTGTAAAACCATTTTCTAAAAGAAACTTTGACAACCTTTCATACCACAATCGAGGAGCCCTCTTTAACCCGTATAATGCCTTGTCCAACTTGAACAGATGTTCAGGATGCTTGTGGTACTCAAATCTTGGTGGATGTTTAACATAAACTTCTTCTTTGAGGAGGCCATTCAGGAATGCACTTTTGGCATCCATTTGGAACAGTTTGAATTTCATATGAGATGCAAAGGTAATGAGAATTCTGATAGCCTCTATTCGAGAAACTGGAGCAAATGTCTCATCATAATCAATTCATTCTTCCTGATTGTAGCCTTGAACTACAAGCCTTGCCTTGTTTCTTGTTGCATTCCCAAACTCATCAAGTTTGTTCCTGAATACCCAACTGGTCACTATGATGGTATGGTTTGCAGGTCTAGGAACCAGGTGTCATACTTTGTTTCTCTTAAATTGATGCAGCTCCTCATGCATAGTTGTGATCCAGTCTGCATCTTTCAGAGCTTCCTTTATATTTTTGGGTTCTATTTGGGAGAGAAAAGCTGAAAAAGGCAAGTGAATTTCTGGCTTTTGATCTGGTTTGAACTCCTGAATCAAGAGGGATAATTATGTTTTCAAGAGGATGTGAACTCTTATGCTTCCAATTTGGCACTTGAATCTCATTGGTAGAGGAACTAGGTATACCTGACTTAATTTCTTGGATGCTTCTTTCTACAGCAAGTGGAGTACCTTGAACTGCATCAATAACTCTATTTTCAACTTTAGTTGTTATGATTGTGGAACCAGGTTCTTCTCCAATGGATGGAGAAGTGGTTGTATTGTCTTCACTGAACTCCTTGACATGGCTCATCATGTCAGCTTTCCCATTTTCCATGTCAATAACTTCACCTGGAACCAATAAGGGTTCTCCATCTTGATCATTATTTTTTTCCTTTTCACATGAGAGATGAGACTCATCAAAGATCACATGAACACTTTCCTCAACACACTGGGTTAGTTTGTTGTATAACTTGTAAGCTTTACTTTGAGATGAGTAACCCAAGAATATTCCTTTATCACTCTTGGTATCAAATTTTCCAAGTTGATCATTCCCATTGTTGAGGACATAACATTTACAGCCAAATGTCCTCAAATGAGTCAGCTTAGGCTTCCTTCCATTCAACAACTCATAAGGTGTTTTGTTCAAAAGGGACCTGATCATGCATATGTTCACCAAATAGCAAGCAGTAGTGATAGCTTCTGCCCAGAAATTCTTTGCAATCCCACTATCAATCAACATCGTTTGTGCCATATCTTCAAGAGTCCTGTTTTTCCTTTCCACAACTCCATTTTGCTATGGCGTTCTTGGAGCTGAGAAGTTGTGAGTGATGCCATTCTCAATACAGAATTAATCGAATCTTGCATTATCAAACTCTGTCTCATGATCTGATCTAATGCATGCCACTTTTGTTCCCATATTTACTTGAATCTTCTTCACAAAGGCCATAAATACTTAAAAGGTTTCATCTGTGGTTCTAAGGAAATTAGTGCAAGTGAACCTGGAGTAATCATCCACTATCACAAAGATGTATCTTTTTCCTCCTCTGCTTTCCACCCTCATATGAAGAAGATCAAGCAGCTTTGAGGTGTTAACAACCTTTTTGGATTCAATGAGGATCTGACATGCTTTCCTCTCGCGCATGTATCACACACATTTTTCTCTTTGAATCTTGGCTTGGGCAGACCACGAACTAGGTCCTTCTGGACCAATTTATTTAGTACAGAGAAGCTTGCATGCCCCAACCTTCTGTTCCATAATTCAGCATCACATCAACCGCTCTCAAATAGCTTAAATCACCACTTTGCAGAGACACAAAATCATCAACATAAATATTTTGTATCTTTTAATCACAAGCACCACCTCTCCAGTCACAAGGTTAGTGAATGTGCATATCTTAGACAAGAATTTCACTTTATTTCCTTTGTCAAATATTTGACAGACACTCAAAAGAATGTACTTTAGGCCATTGACATAGTACACGTTCTCAATTGAGTGAGTGAGTGACTTCTCAATCCTTCCAACTCCTAGAATGTATCTCTTTTTTCCATTTCCAAAGGATAGAGTCCCTCCTTGCAGGGCTTTCAATGAAATAAAATCAATTGTGTTTCCAGTCATGTGCTTTTGAGCAGCCACTGTCCATGTACCACTGTTGGCTGCTCCCTTTCACTGTTCCCTGCACAAGAAAACCAATGGTTAGCTTTAGGAACCCAAACAAGTTTGGGTCCCTTGTAGTGAGGAAAGGTATGAATGAGCACTCTTTTAGTCCAAGCAGGCAATATGTGTTTTCTATGTGAAGGACCAGGTCCTCTAGCAGTAGTTACTTTCTCAGCAAGGACTTTATTTTTCTGATGAGACTGAAACCTGGCCTTATAGTTTTTCTTGTGGTGCCCATTATTACCATAATGGGTACACAGCCAATTGTCGGGTACAGTAAAATACTTGTTATGAGGGCTGTAGGGAGTCTTCTCCCTTTAGAAACCAATTCCATGCCTATTCCCCCCATTGTTAACATACGTGGTAGTAATAGCATCAGAAGACCAGGTCCACTTAAGAGATTTTTCAAGATCACTCTTCACTCTTCCTAGTTCTTCCTGAAGTTCTTTGTTTCTCTCAAAATCAGCACACAAACTGGTCTTCACTAGATTTAGCTCATTTTCAAGCTTAATGTGAGCCTCATTCACAACCTCCTTTCCCATTTCGAAGGCCTACTCTCCATTTTAAGTTCCTCAATAGTCTCCTTCAAGTCCACTACCACCACTACTAGGTTGTCTCTCTCTTGCTCAATGTTAGCAACTTTCTCAGTCAAGGCTTCTTTTTCTTTACTTACACACTTAATGCTTTCCTTTAAATCCACCAAAACAACCATTTGGTCATCTCTTTCATGTTCTATACTAGAAATTTTCTCATCTAATACATCCTTTTCATTTTTCAATTTCTCTATTGTTTCTTTAAGATCAACTACAATGACTACTAGGTCATCTCTAATTTGTTCAGCTTCTCCTAGTTCCATAGTTAAAGCATATTTATCATTTATAAGACTATTGTAAGCATCAATTAACATTTGTTAAGGACATGAGCCTTTTAGGAGAGTAAGATTTCAGATTTCTCTGAACATCCAGAAAATTTACCTTATCATCGTTATCATTTTCAACGTCATCAGATTGAGCCATCAAAGAAAAAATTAAGTCATACTCAGTTGCTATCACCATGATCATTTTCTTCTTCAGACTCACTAGAGGACTCTCCCCATGCAGCAAGAGCTTGCTTCACAACATTGCCAACAACATTGTTTCTCTTGAAGCGTTTATCAGGAACCAGGTTCCTCTTGGCAGCTCTGTCTGAGTTGTGCTAGTATTGATCTTGCTTTAATAGCGGATAGTCCTTGATGAAATGTCCTAGCTTGCCACATTTATGAAGAATGTCATAATTGTTTGGCTTGCTAGAACTGCCCCTTTTTGGAATACATCCATTCTTGTGAACCATTTTCTAAAATCTCCTTGTCAAGTACGCCATATCACTGTCTTCACCACTTGAGTCATTTATATCTATCTTAAGAACCAGGTTCTTTTCCCTTTTGGGCTCTTTTATTTCACTATCCTTCTTATTCTTCACTTCGTAAGTCTTCAAGTTTCCAACAAGCTCATCTATGGTCAGTGTCTGCAAATCTTTCGCCCCACTGATGGCGTTTACTTTACTTTCCCAAGAGCTGGGCAGCACGCTAAGGATTTTCCTTACGAGATTGTTTCAAGGAATGATTTCACCAAGAGAGTGCAACTCAATGATGATGGAGTGAATCTAGTATGCATATCTTGGATGGATTCATCATCCTTCATCCTGAAGAGCTCATAATCAGTATGAGCATGTCAATTTTGGATTGCTTTACCCGGGTGGTTCCCTCGTGAGTTGTCTGCAAAGCTTCCCAGATTTTTTTTGCTGTTTGACAAGCAGATATCCTGTTGTATTCATCAGGACCTATCCCACACACAAGAATTTTCTTTGCACAAAAGTTATTCTCTATGGACTTTCAATCAGCATCATTAAATTCCTTCCTAGTCTTGGGAACGGCTATAGATGGATCTCCAAGGTTCTTGGTAGGAACAAAGGGTTCATCACAGATAACATCCCATAGCTCAAAATCTTCATCCATGATGAAGCCGTGTATCCTAGTCTTCCACCACCCATAGTACTGACCATTGAACCTAGGTGGCCTCTAAGTGGACTGACATTAAAGTTTGTTGGAGCAGCCATGAGGATCCTTTCTAGGTGTTAGCCTGATAGAAAGAACTGGCTTTGTTACCAATTGATAGAATTTGAGGGTCCACCAAACTATATAGAGACCAGTTTCTCTATTAGTTTCCACATATTATACACACACAACAGAATGTAAATAACATTGAGAACTTTTACGGGGGAAATTCCCAGCTCAACGGGATTAAAAATCACGACCTACACTTATAGGATTTCAACTTCACTACTGAGCAACTTTTAGATTACAACCTATGTAACCTAGGAATTAACTACAATCCCTCATTAACTTGTAACACACCTATTATAAGACACTTTGTAATACACCTATTACAAAGACTTCACCACATGGCTAACTCGAGTCACGACACATACACTGAAGTTTATGATTTACAAGAGTTTCCTAATCAATGCTTCTAGACAAGCTAAATAGGAATTACAACGAAGAACTATTACAAAGTTACAACTCTATTGAGGACATACAAAGACTTGATATGGGAACTGGTTTGTAGCAGCATCGCACTTTGCCCTTGATGCACTTGAGAATCGTTGTTCTTGATAATCAATCACTTGGAGTGCTTAAGTAAATTCTCTAGTGTTCAAGTGATGTTTTGTTTTGGGATTAATTTTAATATAACATTGATGACATCGCTTAAATGATGTAAGCACTTTATGGTACAAGGTCTTTCCCAATGGAAATGACTGCTGCACTATGTTGTATTGTTTGCGTGTGCAGTGCAGTCAGTCACTTTCCAGTTGTGGAGGGTTGACTTAGTACGGTCATCAGGGGAACCCAAGATCATATGTTCCTTGTGTTAATTCTTTAACTTCTGAAGTTCGGACAACTCTCTCAAGCTTGAGTCAGGTTGTTTTCATGCGCTTGAGAATGTATACCAAAAGTGAATCAGGTTCCTTATCTGGTTCTTAATAATAAGTTTGTTAGATCATCAAAACATAAAACCAAGGTACTTATAAACTATCAATACCCACTAATCTCAACAACCCATTTGGCCAGTCGACCCGAAAGCTCGGGTTTGTGCAAAATATTGCGAAGAGGATAGGTCGTTCAACACGTATTGGATGACATTGAAAATACGGTTTTAATTTTCTAGAGGCGCTTATTAAAGCAAGCACTAATTTTTCTAAGTGTGGATATCTGGTTTCGGCCTCACCTAAGGTCTAACTAACATAATTACCTTGTTCTTCTCGGACTGGGACTCCACTTACCGCTATTTCCTAGACTGCCAAGTACAAGTAGAGTTGTTTGTCCACTTTCAGGGTGTGAAGCAGTGGCGGGATCGATAAATATCATTTTAATTCCTCCAAGTCCTGTTGGCATTCCAAAGTCCATGCAAATATACTCTTCTTCTTAAGCAGCAAGAAGAATCGGTGACTCCTATCTGAGGACCTCGAAATGAATTTCCCTAGGGTGGCTATGCGCCCCGTTAGTCTTTGTACGGACTTAACATTATCTACGACCGTTATATCCTCAATAGCTTTAGTTTTATCGTAGTTGATCTCGATCCGCCATTAGATACCATGAAGCCAAGGAACTTGCCCGAGCCGACCTAGAACGCACACTTTTTTGAGTTGAGCTTCATATGTACTTTCTCAATATATCGAAAGTCTCCTGTAAATGTTTCAAATGGTCCTTTTCTCGTAGGTACTTAACCAACATGTCATCAATATAAACTTCCATTTTCCTATTTATTCCTCGAACATTCGGTTTACTAGGCGTTGATAAATTACACCGGCATTTTTTAGTCCGAATGACATTACATTATAACAGTAGGTGCCATATTAAGTGATAAACGAAGTCTTTTCCTGATCCTTCGGGTTCATCTGTATTTGGTTGTACCCGGAGTAGGCATCGAGAAAACTGAGAATCTCATGGCCATTTGTGGCATCAATCATACGATCTAGGTGGGCTGATTAAACTACAACGTCAATCTTCGAAGTCTTTCTTTGCTAGCATCGATGAAGATAAGGACCGAGGATGGATGAGCCGCTTCGTTCGAGTCAGAACCTCTGACCTAATTCCTGCAGAGAAGGCCCTGATTGACTCACTCGGGGCGATCGATGTGGGTGATTCTCTATAAGTCCCATCCTTTTTTGAAGGGCAGATACGGGATGCCCAGGACATGAAAACTCCTGAAGCGGGGGAATCCCACGGGGAGAATGATATATTCAAAGAATTTCTTACCGGTATTGAGGAGGGACCCGACCTCGGCGCTTCGTTTATCTTCGAAGAGGCTGATAAGCTTCGAAAGCAAGTATATTTCATTTTTTAACAACTATGTTTGGGATTTGATTCGAGCCTTTCTAACTTCCTTTCTTCGTGACCAGGCTATGATGCTCTACGACCAGGCTTTCTCCAAGTCTCAGGCTGAGATTTCCCGATGCGAAGACGAGCTTAGGAAGCTCATGCTGGAACATGATGACCTTAAGGCCCTCTATGTCAGAAAAGAGGAGGAACTTAAGGACTTTCGAGCCCGTTCAGAGGAGGCGTCTCGAGAACGGGCCGATCTCATCAAGCAGGTAACATAGCCTTTCAGGATTATTTTACACTTACTTATTTTAGTGTTCTAATGTCTCAATTTAATCCTTGCAGCTCGAGAAGAAGGATGACCTGGTTGGGAAACTTCGGGAGGATCTTAGGGTCAAAGACACTAAGATCCTCGAACTGAGCCAGCGTAGGTAGCCTCCGAGAAGGACACCCTTCGGGAAAATATGACCTCGATTGTGCACCAACTTCTGTGTGCAAAAGAGGAGGGTCGTAAATATAAGGAGCTTCACGCTGAATCGGCCGCTGAGCTACCCAAAGTCATGTCTGAAGTTGATGCACTCATATCTTCATATCGGACTGATGTTGTTGCTACAAATGCTAGGACTAAGAAGGTATCTGCTGAAGCCGAAATCAGGCTAACTCATACCCTTGACCATGCTCGACTGGAATCTCGAAGGCAGGCTCTCGAGGAGGTGCATGCCGAAGCTTTTTATCTTTCTACTGAGATCGAGAAAGTGAAGGCCTTGGAAGAAAAATCGACTGCGCTGCTCACTTCCGATTAGAATTCTGCTACTGGCTCGGAGAGTGGTGAAGATAAAGATGAAGTCCCTGAGGGGGAAGAGGCCACCGAACTATGCTAGTTGTACTACTTTCTTTTTCCTTCTTTTTTGGGAGCTTTGTAAATATTCTTTTGTGAACATCATTTGAATATGAAAGAACCTTTATTTTCATCTTGTGTTGTTAATTTTCAACTTGTCTTTGCCTTTGAGATTTGATGTTGCTGACAATTGGTCCGATTTACTGGACTTAGGATATAAAACCCTTAGGTTTCGTGTTTGATCGATGATCGATAATAAGTGACCATTTATGGTCCGATCTTTGAGTAATAAGTGACCATTTAGGGTCTGATCTTCGAGCTAAGATTTAGCTCAGGACTTTCGAGTTCGAACTAGGTGAGGTCTTGAGCACAGTGTGCTTCGGCCTTTAAGTTCTTTTATGTATCGGCCCTTAGGCTTTAAGACATCATCCCTTAGGCTCTTTTCGATTTGGCCCTTAGGATCTTTTCAATTCGGCCCTTAGGCTCTTACGAATCGACCCTTAGGCTCTTTTTAGGCTGGGTCAATTCGACCTTTAAAATGGCTAAAAATTTTCCCCATTCTGGCTAAAGACTTTTAAAAATTTATTTATGCCTTGGCATGTTTTTATATTCGTCCGACTTTTTGAAGGTTTGATTGATAGGACCCTCAATTAAAAGTCGATGTGCTATGATAATTGAGTACTTTGTGAGGTTCTCTCAAAGGCTGATTTTCTCGAAGCCTTTACATTGTTCGGAGCTGATATTATCGAAGCCCTTTTGCTTATGCCGAGGGTAGCCTGATTTAACCGGGTTTTTTTGAAGTATTTGAAGGCTTTTAGTTTTTATGGAGAAAATTGGACGTCTCCGAGCCGCATTATTTCGGCTGTAGCCTTTTATCTGACCGTAGTATTTATATTTGGCCAAAGCCTTTAGTCCCCGGGTGAGATGACCTCAGCCTTAATATCGAGGGTATACCTTTTTAGGGGCCTTACAAGTTCGAATATATAGGCTTGGCCTTAATATCAGGGGTATGCCTTTTTTAAGGTCTTATAAGTTTAAGTATGCCTCGTTGAGGTCTTATAAGTTTGATGTTTCCTCATTGAGGTCTTAAAAGTTTGAGTCTTTGATGACTCGATAATTTGATTGTCGATGACAGTCCCCGAGTGTTCGGGAGTATTTGTCCCTTCAGCCATTTCATGTGAAAACAGTAAACTTCTTTTGAGGCACCAAGTGTTTTGATAAATAAGAATGCTTCTTTGAATAATGCGTACATGTTTTTTACCTCGAGGGCTCGACTATTCTACATGGACACGGTTCATTTGACCGTTTGGTCCATTACAACATTCTCCTATCAAAGCCTTCTTTGGATTAACTTGTTTTCTTTGAAAAGGTAACCTCCGAGGGTGATGCACCCCAGTATTCGAGGTTGATTTGAAAAGAAGACTTGAATACTTATTGAGTTTTCCTTATAACATATAGATGTTGCCTCATTAAAAACCTTGCCGATAAAACCCATTCGGGATAAAACCCGATCTAAGAGAAAAAGAGTGCAACGCATGCTTTAAAACCCAAGGTCTTCGAGATGAAGGGTGCTTCTATTCCTTTCAATTAATAATAGTGTTTGAGCATCGATATGTTCCAATTGCTTGGCAGTTTCTCGCCTTCCATGGTGTTAAGTTTGTAGGACCCTTTGCCTACTACTCCGAGGACACGGTACGGTCCTTCCCAACTAGGGCCTAGCTTTCCTTCATTTGGGTTTCGAATGTTGAGGGTGACTTTCCTTAGAACTAAGTCCCCGACTCCGAAGTAGTGGAGGTTCGTTCTTCTATTGTAGTACCTTTCGATCCTTTGTTTTTGAGCGGCCATTCGATCTAGTGCAGCCTCGCGCTTTTCATCTAGTAGCTCGAGGGCGGTATTCATGGCCTCATTGTTTGAGTCCTTGGTGTCATGTTGAAATCTGACGCTCGGTTCCCCTACTTCGACTGGTATCAATGCCTCGGACCCATATATCAAAGAGAACGAGGTCTCCCATGTGCTCGATTTCGAAGTTGTTTGATATGCCCATAGTACTACGAGCAACACTTCTCTCCATTTCCCCTTCGCATTCTCTAACCTCTTCTTTAAGTTTTGAATGATAGTTTGTTTGTGGACTCGGCTTGACCATTTTCACTTGGGTGGTAAGGGGTCGATAGGATTATTTTGATTTTATGACCCTCAAGGAATTTTTCCACCTTGTTGTCGATGAACTTCTTCCCATTATCACATGTAATCTCGGAGGGGATCCCAAATCGGAATATGATGTAGTCCCATATCAAGTCGATGACTTCTTTTTCTCTTATTTTCTCAAAGGCCTGTGCTTCTACGCATTTTGAGAAGTAGTCAGTCATGAACAAGATAAATCTAGCTTTACCTAATAGCGTTGGTAGGGGGCCGACGATGTCCATCCCCCATTTCATGAATGGCCAGGGGGATAGGACTGAGTGTAGTTGTTCACGGGTTGATGAATCATCGGTGCGAATCTTTGGCATTTGTCACATCTTCGAACGAACTCCTTGGTGTCCTTTTCCATGCTATCCCAGTAATACCCTACTCTAATTACCTTTCGATCTAAGGAGTCAGCACTGGAGTGGTTGCCACAAGTACCTTCATGGATTTCTCGTAGCATATAGTCGGTGTCTCCCGGTCCCAAGAATACTGCTAGTGGTCCATCGAAGGTATTCCTATACAATGTTCCATTCTCATCGAGTGAAAATCGGGCTTCTTTGGCTCGAAGGGTCCTTGATTCTTTTGAGTCTGTGGGGAGCTTCCCATGTTTCAAGTAGTCGATGTACTTGTTTCTCAAATACCATGTTAGACTTGTAGAGTTGATCTATGCATGGACTTCTTCGATCACCAACTTTGATAGTTGTACGACAGTCCATGGGACTATGTCATCTTCTTCAACAGACAAACCCAAGTTCGCGAGTGCATCAGCCTTGTTGTTCTGTTCTCGAGGTATCTGAACCAGGGTCCACTCTTTGAAGCAATTTAATGTAGAAGCTTGTCGAAGTATCTTTAAATCCTATCTTCTCAAACTTCCAAGCTCCCATTTACTTGGTTTACAACCAGAATAGAGTCACATTTTCCTCGATGATGTCTGCTCCTACGCCCTTGGCTAGTTCGAGACCTGCAATCATGGCCTCATGCTCGACCTCATTCTTAGTCAACTTTGAAGTTTTTATAGATTGTCTAATGACGTCACCCGTAGGCGGTTTTAGAACTACGCCGAGCCCGGACCCTTTCACATTCGAGGCACCGTCAGTGAAGAGGGTCCATACCCCCGATGATGTGGCCGTTCTTAGCAGGAGTTCTTTCTCCACTTCGGGTACGAGGGCAGGCGTAAAATCAGCTACGAAGTCTGCCAAATTTGAGACTTGATAGTCATTCAAGGTCGATTTCAATATCGTACCTTCCAAGTTCGATGGCCCATTTGGACAATCGGCCCAATAATTCGGGCTTATGCAAGATGTTTCGGAGTGGATATGTAGTTAACACACATATATACTGACATTCAAAGTATGGTTTCAGCTTCCTAGATGCACTTACTAATGCAAGAGCTAATTTTTCTAAGTGTGGATATCTAGTTTCAGCATCTTCCAGGGTCCGACTTATGTAATAAATAGGGAATTGCGTACCTTGTTCTTCTCGAACCAACACGCCACTTACCGCAACTTCGGACACGGCCAGATATAAGTATGTTATTTCATCCTCCTTCGGGGTATGGAGCAAATGTGGGCTCGAGAGATACCATTTTATCTTACAAGTCCTGTTGGCATTTCGGAGTCCACTCGAAGTCGTTTTTCTTCTTGAGAAGGGAGAAAAAGTAATGACTCCAATCTGATGACCTTGAGATGAACTGGCTTAAGGCTGTTATCCATCCGGTCAGCTGTTGTACTACTTTATTTACCACGGTGATTTCCTCGATGGCTTTGATTTTGTCGGGGTTGATCTCGATTCCCATGTTTGACGCCATGAAGACCAAAAATTTTCCCGAGACGACTCCAAAAGCGCATTTCTCGGGGTTGAGCTTCATGTTGTATCTTCTTAGGATATCGAACGTTGCCTGCAAATGAGTCAAATGGTCCTCTGCGTGCAGGGACTTAACTAACATGTCATCAATGTAAACTTCCATAGATTTGGATATTTGATGTTCGAACATCTTATTAACTAGGCGTTGGTATGTATCTCCTGCATTCTTTAGCCCGAAGGGCATTACATTTTAGCAATACGTGCCATACTTCTTAATAAATGAAGTCTTTTCCTAGTCCTCCGGGTTCATTTGAATTTGATTGTACCCGGAGTAGGCGTCGAGAAAAGTGAGGATCTCGTGGCCACTGTGGCATCGATCAATCGATCCATGTTGGGCAGTGGGAAAGAATCTTTAGGGCATGCTTTGTTCAAATCTTTGTAATCTACACACATTCTCAGTTTATTTCCTTTTTTACTGACTACTACGTTAGCTAGCCATTCGGGGTATTTTACCTTCCTAATGGATCCTATTTTAAGAAGCTTAGTTACCTCATATTTGATGAATGTATGCTTTACCTCGGATTGAGGCCTCCTTTTTTGCTTCACCGATTTGAACCTTGTATCGACACTTAGTCGATGTGTGGTTACCTCCGGTGGGATCCCTGTCATATCTAAATGGGACAAAGAGAAGAAATCAATGTTATCAATAAGAAATTGAACAAGTTTTTTCCTGAGTTCGGGGGTTAGTCTCGTTCCCAGGTATACCTTTCGTTATGGAAGATGCTCGATCAATACTGCCTGCTCGAGTTCTTCGACAGTGGTTTTTGTTGCATCTGATTCCTCGGGGGAAACAAAGGCTCAGGGAGTAAGGAAGTATTCTTGTCCTCGATCACCTGTTCTTCGGGCTCCTTTCCCTCGAGCTCCTTTCCCTCAGGCTCAACCGAGGGTATGAGTTGTAATTGCTATTTGGCTACCTATTTGTCTTTTTAATTCTCGGAGGTGGAAGACGTTGATCTTGGTGCCAAGTTGTGCACTGCGAACATCTCCTTAGCTGCATGTTGTTCTCCATACACCATTTTTAATCCATCCTTTGTTGGGAACTTCATCATTTGATGAAGAGTTGATGGAATTGCCCTCATGTTGTGAATCTATGGCCTTCCCAACAAGGCATTGTATCTCATGTCACCTTCAATGACATGAAACTTAGTGTCTTGCATTTTTCCGTCCACGTTGACTGGGAGGATGATTTCCCTCTTAGTTGTTTCACTCACCATATTGAATCCATTCAGGACTCGAGAGGCGGGTATGATTTGGTCGAGCAGCCCGAGCTGTTCCACGACCCTAGACCTGATTATATTGGTCGAACTACCTGGATCCACGAGCACACGTTTAACTTGAATTTTTTTTAAAAGGATATAGATTTCCAGTGCGTCGTTATGAAGCTGAGATAAGGCCTCGATGTCTTCCTCGCTGAATGTGAGGGTACCCTCAGGAATGTAGTCCTGAGATCGCTTCTCCCTTGTGATGGATACTTTTGTTCGTTTGAATATGGGTCCATATGGGACGTCGACTCCTCTGATGATCATGTGAATGACATGTTGTGGCTCCTCTCGTTCATTCTTTCTATTTGCATCTCTTTCTCGAAACTGGTTGTTGGCCCGGTCGTTGAGGAACTATCGAAGGTTCCCTTCATTGAACAATCGGGCTACCTCCTCTCAAAGTTGTCTACAATCCTCGGTCCTATGACCGGGAGTGCCATGGTATTTTCACATTAAATGAGGGTTCCTCTGAGAGGGATCTAATTTCATGGGCTTAGGCCACCTGGTATCTCTGATCTTGCCTATGGCTGATACGATGTTTGAGACATCGATGTTGAAATTGTACTTTGACAATCGGGGTGCCTCAAACGGCCCCATATGCCTGTCGAACCCGGTTTTGCTCATGAGTCCTCGGGAACTTTGGCCTCGATCCACCCTTCAATCATTTCGAGGTATATTACGCCTCGAAGCGTCTCTTCGATCTTCGCCACAGGGTTGGTATCTTTCCTTGTTCGGTCTCGGCTCCCTTTCTGCGTCCTTGGTTCTTTTTCTAATAGCCTTCTTGGATATACTGATCCCGAGGGGGCTCCCAATTGGTCATTCTCGACCCTATTTTTGATTGATACCTCTTGTGCACATCTGCCCAAGTTACGGCGGGCTACTCGATTAAATTTTGCTTCAGCTGCTTAGAAGCTATCGAGTTTCATTCATTCAAGCCTTGAGTGAAGGCTTGCACCGCCCAGCCATCGAAGACCGGTGTTAATTCCATTCTCTCCATCTGGAAACGGGATACGAACTCCCTTAGCATCTTGTTCTCTCTTTGTTTGATTTTGAACACATCGGACTTCCTTGTAGAAACTTTTATGGCACCAGCATGTGCCTTTACAAATGAGTCTGCCGACATGGAAAATGAATCTATTGAATTCAGGGGTAGGTTATGATACCACATCATGGCCCCCTTGGATAATGTTTCTCCAAATTTCTTCAACAGGACAGACTCGATCTCATCGTCCTTTAAATCATTTCCTTTTATACCACAAGTATATGTGGTACTATGCTCATTGGGATCTATGGTCCCATTGTATTTTGGGATGTCGGGCATCCTGAACTTCTTCGGAAAGAGCTTCGGAGACACACTTGCTGGGAATGGCTTCTGCACGAACTTCTTCAAATCCACTCCCTTCAAAATCAGGAGTGCTCCTGGGATCTGGTCGACTCTCGAGTTGTAGGTTTCTACTTTCTTTCGTTATCCTCCATCTTCTTTTCTCCTGACTCGACCCTTTTAGTGAGTTCCTCGAGCATCCTCATGATGGTGGGGTTAGTTCCTGACTCATTATTGCTCAATCTTTCTAGTGCTAGCTCAACTCAGGGAACTATTTCCAGTCCTGATGTGCTCGGAGTCTTTTGTTGACTCTTCAATTGGGCAATAGCAACTTGTTGTGCTTGCAACATTTCAAAAATTATTTGTAGACTAACTTCTCTTTCTTCTCGAGCCTGTGTCCCTTGTGCATCAGGTTGGTTTCCTCTGCATACACTTCCTTCAATATCATTACCCAAATAAACGTGCAAAGCTATATGTGAACCTACATCGATAGGGTTTGGTGCTGGTGCTACCCCAGGGTTTAGCGGTGGCACGCCGGCCCTTGGAGCCATTGTAATGTTTTCTCTATAGAAACCAAGACCGTTATTTACAAGTGCGTCTGCTGAGTTAGACATATTTTAACCTGAAATCAAAGAATCTTTGGACAAGAAAAAGTGTGAAGAATAACTTGTGTTATCAGAAAGATAGCACCAAAATAATCACTATTATATTTAGCCCCACAGTGGGCGCCAAAATGTTTACCTCGAAAATGGTTTTAACAATTATACTTGATTTGTGGTTCTAAAGATATGTGATTTATCTCAATACTAGTAAATAATCAAGAAATAATAAGCGTAAGTAAGGAGTAATGATAACCATACCAATGTTGTCAAGGGCTGGGGTCCTCGAATTCGATAGTCTCGAGGGTCTCGAGGTCAGCCGATAGAAGTGGATTAAGAACAATAAATCTGAGAAAGAATGTTGAGCACGTTAAACGATAAAAGCTAAGTGGAATGTACTATTGTAGTAAAAGAATTGTCCTTTACAAATGATTGGGGTCCCCTTTATATAGGAGGGGAAAATCCTAATATGGTACATTCCCAATTATGACAAAGAATACTATTGGTACAGCTGTATAATGGTTTAGTACGGAATTCTATTATTTCTTACAAATCCTATCCGTGCTAACCACGTGTCTTTGGGAATTTCTCATTTTTCCTTGACTGTCATTGATTTGGCACTGCCTCGAGGTAGGTTGTGACGGGTCCTCGATGTTCCTTCTTGAAGTGTATGTTCCGGGATCAATTGGAACTTTACTTTGAATTCTTCGAGCTCAAGCTCAGCGCAATAGAGACCTCGAAATCGGACTCCTCCGGTATCGGCCGTATACATAGGGATTGTTTCCTTTTGGTATATATATCTTGTTTGTGGATTAATTCTCCGCTTCTTGTAAACAAAGTCAACAGTATTAGCTCTTCTTTCCCAACGACTTGTCATCACTGCAATATGCTTGGAAGATTATAGTAATGGTTAAAAGAAAATATTTATCCACCCATATTATACTTTAAAAAATGGTTTGGATAATGAACTTTTTAAAAATGGGTCAAATATGAATAAGAATCATATTATCCCTTTAGAAAATGGATAACTAATCGCTTTAACTTTTACACTTGTAAAACCTCAAATTGGCGGTTCTTCAAGTTTAAAAGACTTGGAATTCTCCCAAAAGTGATCATATTCAAGAAGCATGGATAATATGGATATCCATATTATCCGCGTATTAACCCGTTTTTACAGACCCATTTTTGACTCGTCCATATCCGACCCAACCTGCCAGTTTGCCACCCTTAGTCACCACAATCGACAGTAAGTCACTGGACATCACAAAAATAGTCTTAGGGTTGGCCATATATCGGGTAAAATCGATAACCTTGAACCGTTAATTATTTATTGGGTTTTCGGTATTGGCTTATTGGGTTAACATGTAACGACCCGACCAGTCATTTTGTGTTCTAGGACCCCGTGCCCCTACATGAGAATTCCTGTAGTTGTTTTTACTGATTTATGACTTGCGGGAACGGGTGGTTCAAGGTTTGGAGGAGTTTGGAGTGGTATAGGAACACTTAGTTCCTTAAGGTTGGCCTTAAAGGCCAAGTTTGACTTCGGTCAACATTTTTGGTAAATGACCTCGGAATCGAGATTCGAAGGTTCCGGTAGGTTCGTATGATGACTTCCGACTTGGGCGTAGATGACCCAATAGCGTTTCGGCGCCAAATAGTGAAATAAGAATTTCCTTAAGTTCAAATTGAGGTTTGTAACGTGTTTTTGTGTTATCGAGGTCCAAACAAAATTCTGAGACTGGGAATAGTTCTGTTATGTCATTTATGACTTGCTCGCAAAATTTGGTACCATTCCAAGTAGAATAGGTAGGTTCGGCGTGTTGGAAGCGAATTCTAGAATGTGAAGTTCAAAGTTTGATTCAATTTGGTTTTGGGGTCGGATTCCTAGTTTCATTGTTGTTCTTCGCGTTCTGAGAATTCGAGCGAGTCTGTATCATGAATACAGACATGTCAGTGCCTTTAGACGGGGTCCCGGGGGGCTCGGGCGAGTTTCGGACTCCTCGGAGCTAAATGCCAAACACCAGATTTTCTCAGTCTAGTTTCCTTCTATGCGTTCGCGGGTCTGCTCACGCGTTCGCATAGAAGGAGTTGGGTCGGGGTGAAATTACCCTATGCGTTCGCATAGGCGCGCTGCGTTCCCATATGGTAAGTCAGTGGGCCGGCTAAGCTTTACCCTCTGCGTTCGCACCCCTCCCCACCGTGTTCACGTAGGTCTATCCCAGCTAGCCTCCGCGTTTGCATGACTCCATCCGTGTTCGCATAGAAGGGCCCTCAGAGGGGCCTGGTCCTTAGCCTTCGCGAACACACTACCCGAGTCGCGTTGGCATAGAAGGGGGCAGCTGGGCAGTGACATTTAAGTCGAGACTTAGTCTCTTTTTTTGCCATTTTCTTCACTTTGGAGGAGTTTGAGAGCTTGCAAAGAGGATATTCGACCTAGCTACTGTAAGGTAAGTAATTCCTACCATAACATGAGTTAAATACTTGAATCCTTAGGTATATTAACACATTAAATTGGTAGAAATCATAGGATTAGAGTAAAACCTAGGATTTTGATTAAAAAAATGAGAATTTACCAAGAAATTGATTATGGAATCATACAAAAACCATATAATATTGAACCTTAGGCTATGGGTAAGTATTTCCTCCGGAAATTTCTGGAATCCGAGCATGTGGTCCCGGGGTTGAAATAATCATCTAAATAAGAAATTTCATACTTTTGAGAATAGATTGATTTATTTATACAATATTTGACTAGTTTCGAGACCTTGGATGATGAATTTGGAGTTTCGGGCGCGTTCTTGACCCGGAAAGTAAGCTTGACACGAGGTAAGTCTCCTTTCTAACCTTGTAAGAGGAAATTTTTCCCATAGGTGAATTAAATGATTATGTGTCATTGTTGTGGGGGACTATGTACGTTCGAGGTGACGAGAGCCCATACGTAGTGACTATTATTGTTATGTCCGGGTACTTAGGCCCATACCATGCCATGTGAATTCCATAAATTGAGTTATATGCTTTGTAACTTCATCGTATGCAAATTTGATGTTTTAAAGGAATTGTTACTTGAAAAGAATTGAAAGAAAGATGTTGTGTTTGCATGCGACCGCTTTGCCGCGAGCGGAGTGATTCTTTCCCCCATTCTCATGGAAGCGGGCTGTACGCCACGGTGGGTATTGATAGATGCATCTATGGTTCGCGCCGTTCGACCCTTCGGCAGTGCACAGTTATTACTATTATGTTGGCTCAGACCGGATGTCCTTATTCCACTATGCGCATGCTATTTGCTTGATGTTGATTATGACTGTTGAGCGGTGAATTATCCTGGAGGATCGAACTGAAAACTTGTAAATTTATGCTTCACTACATATTTGGATTTTATTACGATTCGATATTTATTTTCTTACTATCCATGCTTACTTGTTGTACTCTTTAAAATTATCCCATAACTACATTGTTTAGACCCTAGTAAGTGTCAAGTCGACCTCTTGTCACTACTTTTTCGAGGTTAGGCGGGATACTTACTGGGTACATATTGTTTATGTACTCATGCTACGCTCTGTACTTAATTGTACACGTTTTGAGGCAGCTGCATCTGGGTTCCAGTACGGAGCTCGTTCATGAGTTTTACTGGTCGAGGCTTCACGGTGAACTGCTCTCCTTGGCGATTCCCAGCAGCACTTTGGAGCTATCCTTCTGCAATTTCTGTCTATACTTACTTAGACAGTGGGACAGACTTTCATTCTTTTAGGTATTATTCTACTAGATGCATGTAGACTTGTGACACTAGTTCCTGGCACGCACACACTAGTAGACTTTATTTTTGGGATGTAATCGTTAATTATGACTTCATGATTATTTCTTTTGCATAAAATCTGCCTAAGTTATATGTTTCTACTTAATGCCTCAAAACTAATTTAAGCAAGTGTTGAAAGATGTTTCGGTAAACTACCTGAAATCATTAATCAATAAAGGTTGGCTTGCCTGACGGCGGTGTCGGACGCCTGTTGGTCCCAAACGCCCACGTAAGTATACGTGGTCGTAGCAAGTAATATAATGTTAAATCGAATGTCGAACCCACAGGGACTTGCGTAAAATACTTGCTGAATCACTCTAATTGTTATTTAATCAAGCCAAAATAAAATCCAGGAATGTAACTAATTTATACTACGAATCTATGGAATAACTAATTATCAAGTACGAAAGTATTGTTTTGTATTTAGAAGAGGAAAATATTCCAGGGTTGTGACCAATTCACCACTCGTATTGCATTCTAATTAACTCTCCCCTTCATATAATTCACTCATGGTTGCTAATTAATCGA
>ML448801.1:90093-115299 GCA_005239535.1 Nicotiana rustica
ATTTGCTTTCCACTACAGAAATCATGGATAGCTCTTCATAGTGGACAGGTAACTTGAGTGCCTTATAAACATTAAACACCTCAATTCGATCACCAACTTGCATCATCATTTTCCCTTCACACACATCAATGATAGCTCGGCCCGTAGCTAGGAAGGGACGCCTTAAAATAAATGGGACTTCCTGATCAGGCTCATAGTCCAAGATAATGAAATCAGTTGGGAATATGAAAGAGCCCACCTGAACCAGCACATCTTCAATTACTCCCTCAGGATGAGCAAGGGAGCGATCAGCCAATTGTAAAATCAATGTTGTTGGGCGTGGCTCACCCAACCCTAACTGCTTGAACATAGATAGCGCCATCAAATTAATGCTTATCCCAAGGTCGCACAAAGCTCGCTCGACTGCATGCTTACCAATTGAGATTTGGATAGTAAAATTACCCGGATCTTTTAATTTCTGAGGTAGCTTGCTTTGAATTCATGAGCTAACTTCCTCAGTGAGCGCCACGGTTTCGAACTCAGTCAGCCTTCCTTTATTGGCCACAATGTCCTTGATGTATTTAGCATATTTGGGCACCTCCTGCAGAATATCTACCAGTGGAATATTGATTTGTACGTGCTTCAAGAGGTCAAGAAACTTTTTGTATGCGTAATTATCTTTCACCTTTTGCAACCTTTGAGGGAATGGAGGGGGTGTCCTCGCAGCAAATGGTGGGGGTTGCTCAGCCACCACCTCCTTTGTTGGCTTATCTGATTCTTTTGGGTTGTCTGATATTGATTCAATAGTGGCTGGTTTCTCATTAAAAGTTACATGTTTTCTCTTTTTGGACTGGACTTCTTCCAATTTCTTCACATTCATCAATGATACAGCATTAACATATGCTTTAGGATTAGCTTCAGTGTCACTTGGAAGAGCCCCCGTTGGTCGGGTATTTTGAGAACTGGCGAGTTGCCCCACTTGACGTTCTAAGTTTCTCATGGCTACAGTCTGGGCTTGGTGATCAGCCATTATTTTCTGATTGAAAGCAAGTTGGTCATTCATCATTCTCTTCATAATCTCCTCAAGGCTTGCTGATGGTTCAGCCTGAGGTGGTTTGTACTACTGTTGAGGTGTTGGATGCCTGTAGTGATTCTGAGTGCTTTGATTTCCACCCCAAGAGAAGTTTGGGTGGTTTCTCCAGTTGGGGTTATAAGTGTTTCCATATTGATTTGCTTGTCCCCTATTCGCGTTACCCACAAAGCAGACAGACTCTGGATTAACTGGGCATAAATCACTCGAATGACCCTCTCCACAGAATTCACAAAATACCTGAATATGTTGCACTGGTTGGGCCTGTTGCACTGGTTGAGATTGTTGCTTGTTAATGATCAGATTCATCTGATTTACGTGGTTAGTCAATGTGAAAATCTGAGCTGACAATGCTGAGACCACATCTAGTTCAAGAACCCCTGGCGACTTTTGAACCACATTTCCCCCCATCTCACCTTGCCAGTATGGATTGCTTTTGGAGAATTTATTCAGTAATGCAAATATTTCATCATAATTCTTCTCCAATACCTGACCTCCGGTTGCTGCATCTACCATTTTTTTTTTTTGCGGATGGAGCCCTTCAATGAAAGTGTGAACTAACACCTCGTTTGTCTAATTGTGATGAGGGCAATCTCTGAGTATCCCCTTGAACCTTTCCCATGCTAAATATAAAGATTCACCCGTTTTCTGTTTAAAGGAGATTATCTCACTCCTGATCTTTGCAGTCTTTCCCGAAGGGAAGAAGCTTGCCAGAAATTTTCTCGCCAAATCGTTCCATGTTGTAATGGAATTAGCTGGTTCTACCTTCAGCCATCGCTTTGATTCGCCCAATAGAGAGAATGGGAAAAGTGTGAGCCTCACATAATCTGGCGTGACCCCGTTAGTGATATAAATATCACTAATCTCCAAGAATTTTAGAATGTGTTGTTGTGGATCCTCGTGTGGAACCCATTTGCATGAAGTAGTTGGATCATGCTTTGTTTCAGCTCAAAGTGCCCAGTGATTCTGGGCTTCACGATGTTGGAGGTAACATTAGCCATACTGGTCATTGCTACCTCCTTAACATCCATGTGTTGTTCCTCTGCCATGTTCACAGGAAATTGGATAAGGTCCTGAATATTGTCTGTATCTCTTACTTCTCGCAACCTCCTGTGAAATGTTCTCTCAGGTTCGGGGTCAAAGCCGTCAAGCCTGTCCTGGATTCTGACCCTATGCATTCAATCGAAGTTCCTAAGATTAGAGCAAAAATCACGTGACGTTAGACTCAATGAAATAAACGATTAAAGCAAGTAACTAGAAAGTAGTCTATATTCAAGTCCCCGGCAACGGTGCCAAAAACTTGTTGGTCCCAAACGCCCACGCAAGTATACGTGGTCGTAGAAAGTAATATAATGTTAAATCGAATGTCGAACCCACAGGGACTTGCGTAAACTACTTGCTGAATCACTCTAATTGTTATGTAATCAAGCCAAAATAAAATCTAGGAATGTAACTAATTTATACTACGAATCTATGGAATAACTAATTATCAAGTACGAAAGTATATTTTGTATTCAGTAGAGGAAAATATTCCAGGGTTGTGACCAATTCACCACTCGTATTGCATTCTAATTAACTCTCCCATTCATATAATTCACTCATGGTTGCTAATTAATCGATAAACGCTCTCATAGCCTTCTCCCGAAGCACTACTCGCCTATTCTCAATAGATTAACGCCTATATTCCTATGAAATTAATCTATTAGAACGCACTAAGATTACGATGTTTAATTAAGCACGGTGACTAGGTATATTCCTATCCTAACCACAAATCCGCTCCCCTGAAGGTTAAGATCGCGCTCTCTTCAATTCTTCTCTAATCTATATCCGTCTTTCCCAAGCATAACATAGATAGTATATAGAACCAAATTGATGGCCAGACAATTAAGCAATTAAACACAGAATTGAAGAAACAACCATATATTGAGTGAANGAACAATGGGTATTTACCGCTCATGCTATAATCAAACAATTGCATAAGTGTTGCATAAATTTAAAATACTAGAATAAGATGAAGAAAACTGAGAAATCCTTCGCTTCCTAATGATCCCGTGTGTATCTTCTCTCAAAAATGGCATACCCCTTCAAAATTGTGTTTTTGGGTCTATTTATATGTTTTGGGACAAACCCTAAACGTGTAGGATACTTCTAGTCAAACCGGGAAACACTTAAAACCTTCAAAACTCGGACTGGGACGGATCAGGGACCAGGCGTTACAGGCAAAACGCGTGGCTAACGCCTGGCCAGGTCTGGCGTTATGGGTCAAACTCCCCCCAAACGCCTGGTCTTACCAGGATTTATAGCCCAAACGCCCGGCTAAAGCTTGGTATGATCAGGCTTTACAGCTCAAACGCCCGGCTATAGACAGGTTTACTCCTTTTTGACTCTTGAGCGTATTTTTGACGTTTATGCATCCATTTAGCTCGGATTCCATATCGAATTCACCTACACATGAAATAGACTCCATTATGCACATACGACATGTATTTTTCTCATTAACGCACATAAAATGTAAGGCACATGGTATCATAGCCACACTTCAGTGCCATCTCGATCTGAGTTAGTAATTGGGTCGTGACAACATGGTATCAGAGCTCTAGGTTCACTTAGGTCTCACAAGTTACGGGCAAACCCAATAGAGTCTTGCGGATCGGTATGAAGACGTCTGTATTTATCTTCGGGAGGCTATAGGGTGTTAGGAAATCTCTCTTTATTCACCTTCTATCGTGCAGTTAATGACATACTAAATCTCACTCTTCTATTTTCTCACAGATGGTGAGGACGCGATCAGCTGATGTTTCGGACCCGGGAGAGGCTGCTACCCCCGTCATCTGAGGTCGTGGCAGAGGCTGGGGGAGGGCACCGGCCCGAGGTAGGGGACGAGGGTGTCCCAAGACTGTACCAGTCGCACCCTTAGCAGATCCAGTAGAGGATCCCATCACAGAGGAGCAGGGCGAGGTTCCCGCGGTAGATCCTGCCCCTTTGGATTTTACGACAACGCTAGGATTCCAGGAGGTCATGGGCCGTATGATGCGGTTCATCGACACCATGGCACAGGCTGGTTTATTTCCAGCAGATCCGGCCACATCTCAGGCGCGAGGGGGAGCACACACCTCTACTGCACAGGCTACTGGTCATGCAACAGCAGTATATCAGACCTCGAGTACACTGCCCATGGGCGGGGTTCAGCCAGTAGCAGCAGCAGCACCTGAGCCCAGACCAGCTGGGACGGTGATCCGCAAAAGTTATTAGACAGATGGACCAGATTGCACGCTCTTGTCTATGGAGGTGAGCGTCATGAGGATGCATAGGACTTTATTGATAGGTGCAGGTACATACTTCATAACATGAGGATACTAGAGTCTCATGGAGTTGACTTCACTACTTTTCAGCTAGAGGGCAGGGCCCGTAGATGGTGGCAGTCCTATATTCTTGGCAGACCGATAGATTCCCCTCCCATCACTTGGGAGCAATTCACTCAGTTATTTTTGGACAGATATATTCCACCCTCTGAGAGGGAAGAGCTGCGGTATCAGTTTGAGCAGTTGGAGCAGGGACAGATGTCGGTGACTGACTACGAGGCTAGGTTTTCTGAGTTGTCTTGTCACGCACTCATGATACTTCCTACTGACGTAGAGAGAGTGCGGAGATTTGTAGCTGGGTTACATCCAGATATTAGGGCCAGCATGGCCCGAGAGGTAGAGATGGGGACTCCTTATCAGCTTGTGGTAGAGATTGCTCGCAGGATCGAGGGTTATCGATCGAGGAGTAGAGATCAGAGTCAGAAGGATAAGAGGGCCAGATTTTTCGAGGATTTCAGAGGTGCTCCAGCTATGGGCAGGGGTCAGTTGGGTAGGGGCCAACCTAGTAGGCCCCCATATTCAGCACCATCACCGCCTCCACGAGGTGTCCCAGTGAGGCCTTATTTCAGCACCATGTCGGAGAGTTCTTACGGCCGGCCAGCTATTCAGGGTGCCTCCGGTGGGTATTCTGGTCATCAGGGGTCTAACAGTCCTTCTTTTAGTGCTATGCCAGAGAGTTCTTACCGTCCTTCCGCTATTCAGGGTTCTTCTTCAGGGCAGCAGGCCATGGTGCCGGGAGGTTGTTATGAGTGTGGGGATCTAGGTCACATGAAGAGGCATTGTCCCAGGCTTCGAGGCAAGGCAGTGCAGCAGGGTCACCAACCTATAAGGTCAGCATCAGCGGTTCGGCCACCCAGAGGTGGAGGGCAGGTTGTAGGGGTCGTCCCAGAGGTAGAGGCCAGGAAGGGGGAGCTCAGTCAGCTCCTGTTTATTCCGGTGGAGGTCAGTCATCCGGCGCTCCCAGCTAAATTCTATGTTATTCCAGCCAGATCAGATGTAGTGGCCTCAGATGTCGTGATCACAGGTATTATTTCAGTATGCGGTAGAGATGCATCGTATTATTCCATCCAGGGTCCACTTATTCATATGTATCAGCCTTATTTTCTCATTCCCTGGATATTCTTCATGAGCCCTTGGGTAATCCTATTTATGTGTCCACTCATGTGGGCGATTCTGTGGTTGTGGACCGGATTTATCGGTCCTGTGTGGTTACATTCTGTGGGTTCGAGACCAGAATAGACCTCCTGTTGCTTGATATGGTTGATTTTGAGGTTATCCTGGGCATGGGTTGGTTATCTCCCTATCATGCCATTCTAGATTTCCATGCCAAGACTATTACTCTAGCCATGCCTGAGTTGCCGAATTGGAGTGGAGAGGTTCCTCAGTTAGTGTCGCTAGTCGGGTCATTTCTTTCCTGAAGGCTCAACATATGGTCGAGAAGGGGTGTTTGTCTTATCTTGCGTATGTGCAGGACACCACCGCCGAGTATTCGACGATTGATTCAGTGCCAGTAGTTCGAGAGTATGATGATGTATACCTTTTAGACCTCCCAGGCATGCCACCGGATCGTGACATTAATTTTTGCATTGACTTAGCTCCAGGCACCCAGCCCATATCTATTCCCCCATACCGTATGGCTCCAAAGGAATTGAAGGAACAGCTTGAGGAGTTTCTAGCTAAGGGGTTTATCCGATCAAACGTATTGCCTTGGGGTGCTCCAGTGCTATTTGTGAAGAAGAAGGATGGGACTACGCGGATGTGTATTGACTACCGCCAGTTGAACAAGGTCACCATCAAGAACAAGTACCTGTTGCCGCATATCGATGATTTGTTTGACCAGTTGCAGGGTGCTCGGGTGTTTTCTAAGATTGACTTGAGATCGGGGTACCATCAGCTGAAGATTCAGGACTCAGATGTTTCGAAGACTGCCTTTCCTACGAGATATGGTCATTACGAGTTCCTGGTGATGTCCTTTGGCTTGACTAATGCCCCAGCAGCATTTATGGACTTGATGAATAGAGTGTTCAGGCCCATTGTTTCTTTTGTCACCGTCTTCATTGATGACAATCTTATTTACTCACATAGCCTGGGGGAGCACGAGCAGCATCTTAGAGTTGTGCTCCAGACCTTGCGAGAACAAAAGTTGTACGCTAAGTTCTCCAAGTGTGAGTTTTGGTTGGATTCTGTGGCATTCTTGGGACATGTGGTATTCGAAGAGGGTATCAAAGTGGATCCTAAGAAGATTGACGCAATTCAGAGTTTGCCACGCCCTACTTCGACTACAGAGATCAGGAGTTTCTTGGGTCTGGTAGGTTATTATCGCCGATTTGTGGAGGGATTTTCATCCATTGCATCCCCTCTGACTAGATTGACCCAGAAGAATGCCCCATTTCGATGGTCTGACGAGTGTGAGGCGATCTTTCAGAAGCTCAAGACAGCACTAACCTCAGCACCAATTTTAGTGTTGCCTTCCGGTTCTGGGATGTATACGGTTTATTGTGACGCTTCACGCGTTGGTTTAGGTTGTGTGTTGATGGATGAGGGGCGACTTATTGCATATGCTTCACGCCAGCTAAAGGTTCATGACAAAAATTACCCTGTGCATGACTTGGAGTTAGCGGCGATTGTTCATGCTCTTAAGATTTGGAGACACTACTTATATTGTGTGCCTTGTGAGGTTTATACAGATCACCGCAGTCTGCAGTATTTGTTCAAGCAGAGGGATCTTAATTTGAGGCAGCGCAGGTGGATTGAGTTACTGAAGGATTATGACATCACCATTCTTTAGCATCCGGGCAAGGCGAACGTGGTAGCAGATGCCTTAAGCAGGAAGGCAGAGAGTATGGGTAGTTTGGCTTTAATTTCAGTAGAGGAGATACCTCTAGCTTTGTACATTCAGTCCTTGGCTAATCATCTGGTGAGGTTGGACCTTTCTGAGCCCAGCCGGGTTCTTGCATGTGTGATGGCTCAGTCTTCATTATTGGGGGAGATCAAGACTCGGCAGTATGATGATCTGCACTTGGTGGATCTCCGGGAGACAGTGGTTTAGGGTGGTTCCAAGGAGGTTTCTATTGGCGAGGATAATGTTCTGAGACTCCAGGGTCGCTTATGTGTCCCTAATGTTGATGGCCTGAGGGAGAGGATTCTAGAGGAGGCTCACAGTTCACGGTATTCTATACACCCTAGTGCTACAAAGATGTATTGTGACCTGAGGCAGCACTATTGGTGGATACGGATGAAGAAAGGCATAGTGGAGTTTGTGGTTATATGTCTAAATTGCCAGCAGGTTAAATATGAGCACTAGAGGCCAGGAGGCCTACTTCAGCAAATGCCTATACCCGAATGGAAATGGGAGTGCATTGCTATGGACTTCGTAGTTGGGTTGCCTCGGACTTTGTGGAAGGTTGATGCGGTTTGGGTCATTGTGGACAGGTTGACCAAGTCGGCACATTTCATTCCAATAGCTACTACTTATACTTCTGAGAGGTTGACCCAGATCTACATTCGGGAGATAGTTCGGTTGCACGGTGTGCATGTGTCCATTATATCAGATCGAGGTCCTCAGTTCACCTTGCATTTCTGGAGATCCATACAAAGTGAGTTAGGCACCCGGGTAGATCTCAGCACAGCATTCCACCCTCAGACCAATGGGCAGTCGGAGCGGACAGTGCAGATATTGGAAGACAGGCTCAGAGCATGTGTGATTGACTTTGGAGGACAGTGGGACCAGTTCTTGCCTTTGGCCGAGTTTTCTTATAATAATAGTTATCATTCCAGCATTGAGATGGCTCCATTTGAGGCCTTGTATGGTCGGCGATGTCGATCTCCCATCGGGTGGTTTGAGCCTAGGGAGGCTAAGATGTATGGCACCGATCTGGTGAAGGATGCTTTGGAGAAGGTGAATTTGATTCAGGAGAGACTTCGCACAGCTCAGTCCAGGCAGAAGAGTTACGTGGATCAGAAGGCGCGTGATGTATCATTTATGGAGGGCGAGAAGGTTCTGTTGAAGGTCTCACCGATGAAGGATATTATAAGGTTTGGTAAGAAGGGCAAGTTGAGCCCGAGGTTTATAGGCCCATTTGAGGTGTTGAGACGAGTTGGGAAGGTTTCTTATGAGCTTACTTTACCTCCCACTTTATCAGGGGTTCATCCGCTCTTTCATGTGTCCATGATCCGGAGGTATCACGCCGACTTCTCTCACGTGGTAGATTTCAGTACCATTCACCTAGATGAAAGGTTGGGTTATGAGTAGGAGCCAGTTGCTATCATTGACAGGCAGGATCTCCAGTTGAGGTCGAGGAGGGTTTCCGCCGTAAAAAGTCTAGTGGAGGGGACAACGAGTCGAGGAGGCGACTTGGGAGTCCGAGGAGGACATGCGGAGCAGATATCCACACTTACTCATCACTCCATGTATGATTCTAGACCCATTCGAGGACGAACGTTTGTTTAATAGGTGGAGAATGTAACGACCCGACCAGTCGTTTTGTGTTCTAGGACTTCGTGCCCCTAAATGAGAATTCCTGTAGTTGCTTTTACTGATTTATGACTTGCGGGGACAGGTGGTTCGAGGTTTGGAGGAGTTTGGAGTGGTATAGGAACACTTAGTTCCTTTAGGTTGGCCTTAAAGGCCAAGTTTGATTTCGGTTAACATTTTTGGTAAACGACCTCGGAATCGAGATTCGAAGGTTCCGGTAGGTTCGTATGATGATTTCGGACTTGGGCGTATGTTCCGAACGGGTTTTGGATGAACCGGGAGCGTTTCGGCACCAAATAGTGAAATAAGAATTTCCTTAAGTTCAAATTGAGGTTTGTAACGTGTTTTTATGTTATCGAGGTACAAACGGAATTCTAAGATCGGGAATAGTTCCGGTATGTCATTTATGACTTGCTCGCAAAATTTACTATCATTCTGAGTAGTATAGGTAGGTTCGGTGTGTTGGAAGCGAATTCTAGAATGTGAAGTTCAAAGTTTGATTCAATTTGGTTTTGGGGTCGGATTTCTAGACTTTTTGTTGTTCTTCGCATTTCGAGAATTCGAGCGAGTCCGTATCATGAATACAGACTTGTCAGTGCCTTTGGACGGGATCCCGGGGGGCTCGGGCGAGTTTCGGACCCTTCGGAGCTAAATGCCAAAAACCAGATTTTCTCAGTCTGGTATCCTTCTATGCGTTCGCGGGTGTGCTCACGCGTTCTCATAGAAGGATTTGGTCCGGGGTGAAATTACCCTATGTGTTCGCATAGGCACGCCGCGTCGCATAGGGTAAGTCAGTGGACCGGCAAAGCTTTACCTTCTGCGTTCGCACCCCTCCCCACCGCGTTCGAGTAGATCTAGCCCAGCTAGCCTACACGTTTGCATGGCCCCATCCGCATTCGCATAGAAGGGCCCTCAGAGGGTCCTGGGCCTTACCCTTCGCGAACGCACTGCCCCAGCCGCGTTCGCATAGAAGGGGGCAGCTGGGCAGTGACATTTAAGTCGAGACTTAGTCTCTTTTTTTGCCATTTTCTTCACTTTGGACGAGTTTGAGAGCTTGCAAAAAGGATATTCGACCTAGATACTGTAAGGGAAGTAATTCCTACCATAACATGAGTTAAATACTTGAATCCTTAGGTAGTTTAACACATTAAATTGGTAGAAATAATGGGATTAGAGTAAAACCTAGGGTTTTGACTAAAAAATGAGAATCTACCAAGAAATTGATTATGGAATCATACAAAAACCATATAATATTGATCCTTAGTCTATGGGTAAGTATTTCCTCTAGAAATTTCTGGAATCCAAGCATGTGGGCCCGGGAGTGAATTTTGGGATTTTGCAATTTAAGTTGAAATAATCATCTAAATAGGGAAATTTCATACTTTTGGGTATAGATTGATTTATTTATGCAATATTTGACTAGTTTCGAGTCCTTGGACGACGAATTTGGAGTTTCGGGCGCGTTCTTGACCCGGAAAGTAGGCTTGACACGAGGTAAGTCTCCTTTCTAACCTTGTAAGAGGGAATTTTTCCCATAGGTGAATTAAATGATTATGTGTCATTGTTGTGGGGGACTACCTACGTTCGAGGTGATAAGATCCCATACGTAGTGACTATTATTGTTATGTCCGGGTAGTTAGGCCCATACCATGCCATGTGAATTCCATAAATTGAGTTATATGCTTTGTAACTTCATCGTATGCAACTTTGTTTTTAAGAAAACCGGGAATTTGATGTTTTAAAGGAATTGTTACTTGAAAAGAATTGAAATAAAGATATTGTGTTTGCATGCGACCGCTTCGCAATTTATATCCCACGAGAGGAGTGATTCTTTCCCCCACTCTCATGGGAGCGGGTTGTACGCCACGGCGGGTATTCATAGATGCATCTATGGTTCACGTTGTTTGACCCTTCGGCAATGCACAGTTATTACTATTATGTTGGCTCAGGCCGGATGTCCTTATTCCACTATGCGCGTGTTATTTGCCTGATGTTGTTTATGATTGTTGAGCGGTGAATTATCCTGGAGGATCGAACTGAAAACTTGTAAATTTATGCTTCACTACATATTTGGATTTTATTATGATTCGATATTTATTTTCTTACTATCCATGCTTACTTGTTGTCCTCTTTAAGATTATCACATAACTACATTGTTTAGACCCTAGTAAGTGTCAAGCGACCTTTCGTCACTACTTTTTTGAGGTTAGGGCGGATACTTACTGGGTACATATTGTTTATGTACTCATGCTACACGTTGTACTTAATTGTAGAGGTTTTGAGGCAGGTGCATCTAGGTTTCAGTCTGGAGCTCGTTCCTGAGTTTTACTTGTCGAGGCTTCACGGTGAGCTGCTCTCCTTGGCGATTCCCAGCAGCACGGATATATCCTTTTGTTATTTATGTCTATACTTACTCAGACAGTAGGACAGACTTTCATTCTTTTGGGTATTATTCTACTAGATGCCTGTAGACTTGTGACACTAGTTCCTGGCATGCACACACTAATAGACTTTATTTTTGGGATGTAATCGTTAATTATGACTTCATGGTTATTTCTTTTGCATAAGATCTGCCTAAGTTATCTGTTTCTACTTAATTTCTCAAAACTAAGTTAAGCAAGTGTTGAAAGATGTTTCGGTAAACTACCTGAAATAACTAGTAAATAAAGGTTGGCTTGCCTGACGACGGTGTTGGGCGCCATCGCGACCTGAGTTAGGAATTGGGTCGTGACATAACGGTTCGGTAACGATTTAGAATTTTTTTTATTGGGTTATGGGTTCGGGCTCGGTTTGGCAATTCTGTTATTGGGTAAAACCGATAACCCAATAAGGATTAACAAATTTACTAGTTTACCCTTAACTATATACATACTAGGGCTTCATTATTTCCCTATTCTTTCTCAGCCTCAGCAGTCAGCTCGTCAACCGCATTCTTCAAACTTCAAAGTTCAGAAATCAGACTTCACACTCTTCACTTCGTTTTTCAGTCGCATTTCTCAGTTGCATTCTTCAGCTTCATCTTGATTCTTCGTGTAAGTTTTTAGTTGCTTCATCTTCATCTTCGGTTGCCTACTTGTTTCATCTTCATTTTCAGTTGATTCAATCTTCGTGTTGATTTTTGAGGAAATCATTTATGCTCTGCTTATTTTTGCCTCAAACATTAAATCCTGATATTTTTTCATCTGGATTTTTAATTTATTTATTTTTGTCTATTTTTCATTTTCTAAATTAGTACTAGCAGTTTTTGCTTCTAGTAGGTGAAAGTTCTGATTTTTTTCGCACCCATATGGACTGTTGATAATTTTTTTATATGTTAATTAATTCTGTAAATTTCTCTTTTTGTCCTCACTCCTCAGTTATTTTTAAAATCTTTTTGAGGGGTTGACCAAAAATTCAATCTTCTTGTTGATTTTTGAGGGAATTGTCGTAGTCCTGAACTTGGAAAACAAACTGGGAACTCTGTGATGTCTACACTAGGAGAACATCTAGGCTCATAACATCGTTCGGTTTAGAAATCTCTTTTTTCTCAAAAGGTCTGAGGAAAGCATTGTCTCATAATTCACAGTTTAATAGTATTTTTTTAGTTTAAATAAAATATAATTATCAAAAATTAAATACTACTCGGTTTAAGAATGAAATCACAGAGAAAGTAGAATCAACTTTAAGAATTTAAACTCACTGCTCGAATTTTTATGTGTTTCATTTTAACATTTTGTTGCCTCGCTGCTTGATTTATTTTCAATTCAAACTCACAATGACACAAACGCATGACTGAAAATATCATGATTGATAAGGTGATTGGTGAAAGTGGAGTTTCTAATTCAAATGCGACAGCACAATCTCAATCACTTCAATCGATAGTAAGGAGACAAAGAAAAAAGAGGTCTCCCGCATGGGAATATTTTGACCAAATTATTGATTCGGAAGGAAATCAAAAGGGTGTCTGTAAACATTGCAAAAGAGAATATTTTGCCGATTCAAAAGATAATGGTACGAAATCACTCCTTACACATATGGCCATTGTAAAAAATGCCTTTAGATGTTGCAAAAAGTCAATCAAAATTAGCCTTTCAACCTGTTTCGAGGGATAATAAAGGTGATATAGATGTTGTTCCTTGGAAATTTGATCAAGAACAATGTAGGAAGGCTTTGTGTCGTATGGTGATCGTTGATGAACTTCCTTTCAGCTTTGTTGAAAAGGAAGGTTTTATGAATTTTATGAAAGTTGCACAACTTTTTTTTCGAATTCCTTCACGTAGAACTGTGACTCGGGACTGTTTTGATCTTTTCAATGAGGAAAAACATAAGTTGGTGAAGCTTTTTAAAGATCAAAGAGTTTGCCTTACCGTTTATACTTGGACTTCCTTACAAAGAATAAATTATATGTGTATTAATGTTCATTGGATTGATAGTGAATGGAAAATGCATAAAATAATTATCAACTTTTGTCCAATTTCTAGTCATAGGGGTGAAGATATGGAAAATAGTATTGTTAATTGTTTGAAAGAGTGGGGGTTACAAAAGATTTTCATTGTCACAGTTGATAATGCTAGTTCAAATGATGTGACGGTGAAGGAGCTTTCTAAGAAGTTAACTAAATGGGGGACCAATCCCATGAATGGTAAGCACCTTCACGTGAGGTGTATGGCTCATATTATGAATCTTGTTGTTCAGGATGGTATAAAAGATGTGTCTATTGAACGTATTAGGCAAGCAGTGAGATATATTAGGCAGTCTCCTGCTAGGTGGAAAAAGTTTCAGGAATGTTGTGACGAAGGAAATCTAGTTAGGAAATTTTTATGTTTGGATGTTCCTAAAAAGTGGAATTTTACATACTTGATGTGCAACAGTGCTATTGAATATTTGAGTGAAATTTTAGAATATGTTGGTCATGATATTGGCTTGTCACATCATCTTGAGTTTGTTGATATTGTGGATAGAAGTCTTGCAGGTACACTTTTGAGTAGTGATTGGGAGGATGTAAAGAAATTGACAAAATTTCTTGAAATCATTTATAACCTTACATTAAAGGTATCTGGCTCACTTTATGTTACATCAAATCATCATTTTCTTGAAATTTATGAAGTTGATGTTTACTTGAAACAATTGATATTAAATGAAGATGTTCTTTTGGTTTCAATGGCAAAGAAGATAAAGGAGAAATTTGATAAGTATTGGGGTGATCCAGAAAAAATGAACAAGATGATTTTCATTTCATGTGTTTTGGATCCTCGGTACAAGTTTGATTCTCTTAGTTTTGCTCTTGCGAAGATGTTTGAAGAGAAAGGGCCATTACCTGTAAGTGTTGAGGAAGATTTAGATGTTCTCGAGCAACTAGAACAAGGTAGCAATATTTTAATTTGTTTGATTGTATATTATTTTTATAAATATTCTTGTTGTTTGATTTGTTAATATATATTCTCATATATTTTTCCAATCTTGAAAACGAACCCTGTGATGATGATGTGTAGAATCTTAGATAGTTGTGATTTAAAACTTTGGTAAGTTAATTATTCAACTTATATAACACATAGTATGGTTACAAATATTACTTGACTTAATATTTTTTCTTTTTATGTTTAATAGGTGTAACCATGCCTCGACTTTGTGGTCTCAAAGCTATCTCACATGTTTGGAGTCACTATGAAAGAATTGAAGAAGGTGATGACGGATGGTGTAAAGTAAGATGTAGTCAGTGTCATCTTATTTTATGCTACAATGCACGAGAAACTGGTACTAAGTCCTTAATGAGGATGTTGAGCATTGTTTGGAGCACATTTTGGTGAAGCCTATAAGGATTGGGTAGTTGTTGTGTTATTTACTTGAATTTAAACTATTAATATTATTGTTGGACTTTGGACTTATTAATCTTAAGGTTGCTACTAGTTTGTATTGTTATTAATGTGTTTGAACTATTACTTTGGACTGTTTGTAGTGTTGAACTATTAGTTGAAGTGTTGAACTATTAGTGTTGAACTCTGTTCTATGTTTCCTCACCTTAAAAGAGCTATTAATTTTATGTTACAGAACTATAAAGCTTTTGTTTCTATTGCTGCAGATTTAGTTCTATTGTTCTATTGTTAGCAGAACTATTAGTTCTATGTTTAGCAGAATTATTAGTTCTCTTGTTGCAGATTTTGTTAACTGTCTCTATTGTTTTATGTTGTAGAATTTTTTTCAGAACTATTCTATTTCCAGAACTATTTTTTCAGAAATATTTTATTGTAACGACCCGGTCAGTCTTTACGTAGAATCTGCATTTATATTTATTGTTATTGCCTCGTCATAGCTTGGTTAAACTTTTCTTGATGTGTTAGAGTTGGTAGGCTTGGAATCGGAATAATTATAATGAGAGTTTAGCCACTTAGTCCTTAAAAATAGCCTTAGAGTTGGAAAAGTCAACTGAGATTTGACTTATTGGTAAACGACCTCGGAATGGGGATTTTATGGCTCAGATAGCTTCGTTAGGTGATTTGGGGTTTAGGAGTGTGTTCAGAATATTTTTGTGATGTCCGGTGTAAAATTAGGCTTGAATTGGCGAAAGTTAGTTTTTGGTGATTTTCGGTCGACAGTGGAAAATAGGATATCGGGGTTGGAATGGAATTCCGGAAGTTGTAACAGGTTCGTAATGTCATTTTGGGTATGTCTGCAAAATTTCAGGTCAATCGGAGTTGTTTTGGATAGTTTCGGCATCATTGGTGGATTTTAGAAATTTCAAAGTTCTTAGGCTTGAATTTGATGTGGTTTTGGTATTTTGATGTTATTTTTAGTATTTCGGGAGTGCAACTAAGTTTGAATGATCATATATGATATGTTGGTATATTTGGTTGGGGTCCCGAGGGGCTCGGGATTGATTTCGGATGGTTAACGGGAAGTTCAGAGTTGGAAATTTGCAGCAAACAGTTGCTGGTGTGAATTCACTGTTGTTTCCGCACCTGCGGATGTTTGATCGCAGGTGCGGGCCCGCAGGAGCGGAATGTGTGTCACAGGTGCGGAGTTAGGCCGTTTAATGAAAAGTCGCAGGTGCGTTTGATTTGATCGCAGGTGCGGTTTATTTGACCGCAGGTGCGAGACATGGGCCGCAGGTGTGAAACCCCTGGGCATAAAGTATAAGTTAAACCCTCCGCGACCATAACCTATTTTAACACCATTTTTGAATGGGAAGAAGCTTTTGAGGTGATTTTGAAGAGGAAAAATCAGTGTTCTTCATAGAGGTAAGTATTTTGGACCTTAAAACTCGATTATAGGTGATTAAGGAACATAATCTTAGTGTTTAATTCATGAAAATCAGTAGAAAAAGGTGGGATTAGGGCTTGAGATTATAAAACCTTTAAGGATCAATTTTAGGGGTCAAACGAACTCTGATTTTAGCATTCTTTGTATGTACGGACTCGTGAGATGATGAAGAACATTTTGGTATAAAATTTGTCAAGTTCTGAGATGCAGTACCGGGGGTCGGGTTTTGGCTAATTTGGGGTTTTGAGCTAAATTTGTTACTTTTCATTTGGAATTCACTCCTTAAGCATAATTTGATGATAAAAAGCTTTACCCTCCAGATTTGGAGCACTCAGAGGCCAAATTTAGAGGCAAAGGCATTGCGGAATAGTATTTTAGCCAGTTTTGAGGTAAGTAACGTCTCCAAACTTGGTTTCGAGGGTTCGAAACCCCGAGCTAAATGATTTATGACTATAATTGAGGTGACGCACATGCCAACTGACGGGCGTGCGGGCATGCACCGAGTATTTGTGGCCTGGCTTATCCCATGGCACCGCTTAGTGATGATTTCCTGATGATACATGTGCTTCTGTTAATGTGGCAATTGTGAAGTTGTTAGAAATCATGTTAAGTGTAAATGATAGGCTTCACGCCGAAAATGCTGAGACTCGAGTGGTCGTATATTACTGTCTCATTTTGTGATTAATTGATTCCATATACTCAGTCCTATTATAGCATACCACTTCATATCTCAATCTCAGTATTGTTAATTATATGCATACTTATCATTGTGTCGGGCTGATGGAGGCATATGTGATCCATGTGAGTGAGACTGAAGAGTAATGACTGAGTGAGGTCGGGAGAGCCTGTTATTGAGACAGTTATGAGATCGGACTGCACACCACAAGGATTTTAAATCATGCCTTCGTTGGCTTGATATGGCGCTTGGGCCACTAGGGCCCCTCCGGAGTCTTTACACCCTCAGTGAGTGCATTGATGTGAGGGATGGATCTTCTCTGGACATGGATCATGTCCGATGTGGATGTTATGTGAGGGATGGATCGTCCCTGGACATGGATCTTGTCCGAGTGTTGTATTCCAGAGATGGACTTTCTCCATGGGGATGGATTTTCCTTTTTCCTCAGTACGGAGTGACTACGGTCACCAATGATTATGTACATTCAGGGATGGACTTTTCCCTGGGCCTGAGAGCCATATACGGTACTGAGTGGATTGTTGTGTGAGGGTGTGAGCATTATGTGCATATCCACATTAGTTTCATACATATATTTTATGATGGCATATAGAGTATACTTGCATACTTGGCATATTTACTCATCCTGATAAACTGTTAGCATGTCTAAATTCCGTATTGTTTATTGTAAAATTTTAAGGTTTTGTCCGGCACTACTTCTCAGCCCATAGTTTGGGTTCGTTACTTCTAAGTTGGTGTACTCACGTTACCCCCTGCACCTTGTGTGCAGATCCAGGTACACTGGGACCCGGTAGTGGATATTGAGCAGCGGTCAGAATCTTCATTGGAGTTATCGAGGTAGCAGCTGGCGATCGCGACCTCGTCTTCTCTTCCTTATTCCACATGTTGCACTTATTTTGAGACTATGTTGTCTATTTCTTCATTCTTTATTATTTTTTATATAGCAGCTCATGACTGAGTGACACCGGATCCGGGGTTGGAGGTTTTAAATTTTGTTTTTTTTTTTAATATTGTTTTAAACTTCAGACTCTTAGTATTATCAATATCGTTTAAAAATTGTATTTTTACTTGAAATTGAATTTAGCTAGTTAAAAAGGGCGGCTTGCCTGGTTCCACGACAGGCGCCATCACGACTCCAAAATTGGGTCGTGACAAAATGGTATCAGACCGCTAGGTTAAATAGGTCTCACCAGTCATGAGCAGGTTTAGTAGAGTCTTGCGGATCGGTACGGAGACGTCTGTACTTATCTTCGAGAGGCTACAGAACCCTTAGGAAATACCCCACATTATTGAATTCTGTCGTGCGACTCTGTTGAATTCTGGAACTAAACTTCTGTTGTTTTCATTCTCTCACAGATGGTAAGGACTCATGCTCGCGATCGTGGTAATCAGACACCAGCAGGACCAACTCGAGGTCGAGGATGTGGTCAAGGTCGTGGCAGGGGGAGGGCTGCAGCCCGCTTAGCAGCCGGGGCAGTACCTTTGGACCCTCCCATTGCTCAGGATCAGGTCCCCATAGTTGAGATCCCAGCAGGATAGGCTTAGGCACCAGCAGTGCCCATTGTGAATCCGGGTCTTCAAGAGACCCTTGCTGAGATTCTGACCGTGTGCACCAGTCTTGCACAGGAAGTTGCCATGTCTACTACTGTCGCTACTTCTCAGGCCGGGGAGGCACTCAAACTCCAGCTGCCCGGACACCTGAGCAGGTTACTCAGGGGCTTCAGACACCGGGGACAGTTCCAATTCAGTCGGTTGCCCCAACCCAAGATTTTGAGGTCCCAGCTTTGGCAGATGACGAGCAGCGCAGGTTAGAGAGGTTTAGTAGACTCCAGCCTCCGATTATTAGTGGTGTTGAGGGCGAGGACGCCCAGGGTTTTTTGGACAAGTGTCAGAGGATCCTTCACACAGCAGAGATACTAGAGGCTAGTGGGGTCCCATTTACTACCTTCTAGTTCGCAGGAGCTGCACTCGCTTGGTGGGAGGCCTATGAGAGGCGTAGACCTACTGATGCAGCGCCCCTTACCTAGCCTCAGTTCTCCATTTTTGTTCCTGGAAAAGTATATACCGCAGTCCCGCAGAGAGGAGCTGCGCAGGGAGGTCGAGCAGTTGCGCCAGGAGGACATGACTGTGATGCAGTATGAGATGAGGTTCTCCGAGTTGGACCTTCATGCTATCTGGCTAGTTCCTACGGATAGGGAGAGAATCAGGAGGTTCGTTGATGGCCTCACTTATCAGCTTCAGATTTTTCTGACTAGGGAGAGGGTATTTGGCGCTTCTTTCAAGGAGGTGGTTGACATTGCCAGAGAGATTGATTCGATTCGCCTCCAGGATCGGATCGAGAGGGAGGCCAAGAGGTCTCGAGGATCTGGGAGTTTTGGTGGGGTTCCTTCAGGGGGGCAGCCTCATCCCGGTAGAGTCCATCCATTCAGGCAGGCTCAGCCAGGTCGCTCAGGTTATCGTGGTGGATCAGTTGGTCATGATCCTCATAGTTCGCATCAGATGCACTCTTGGGCACCATCGGTTCAGAGTTCATATATGCCCGGTTATTCCAGTGGTTATCCTAGTGCTAGGGGTTCCCTGAAGTCCCCAGTGCCATTCTCCGAGAGAGGTTGCTTTGAATGTGGAGATGTGGTCCATATTAAGAGGTCTTGTCCTCGTCTTGTGAGAGGTACTTATCAACAGAGGATTCAGCCCGCGGTTTCAGACTCAGTAGCTGCACCGCCCACCCAGGCAGCTAGAGGTGGGGTTCAAGCAGGTAGGGGTCTCCCTAGAGGGGGAGGTCGATCCAGTGGTGATCAGGCCCGATTTTATGCATTTTCAGCCAGACTGGATGAGATGGCTTCTGATGCCGTGATCCCAGGTAGTGTTTTAGTCTGTCACGAGAAACTTAAGTTTTTAATTGATTCCGGTTTTTCATATTCACATATTCATCATATTTTAGACCATTCTCTGGATACGCCCCGTGAATCTTTTGTTACATATGTTCATGTGCCCGCCCTTGTGGGTGATGTTGTTGTTACGGACCGCGTGTATCAGTTGTGTGTGGTACCTATTGGGGTTCTGGAGACCCGGGTGGATGTGCCATTTTTGAGTATAATAGGTTTCGAAGTAGTTTGATCAAATAGATGATGATACTTCTAGGTATGACTTGATGTAGATGTTTTGCACCGAATCGGGTTGTTTGACTCCGTAGAGTTTGGACGTATGAGTTGCGTTCTTTTAGATTCATGAGATTTGGTTCAGGTGTATACGGTGTGTGGAGGTGTGATTCTAATCTTGTAGCTGAGTTCTGACGTGGAATTTGGGTTCTAAGGTGTAGGAATTAGGTTGGATATAGTGCCATTCAAATGTGTTGTATTATTATATCGATGCGGGGTAGGGTGACGTGGGGTCGCCCCCTGGTGTGTGCATGGTAAGGTTATTCGGCGGTTGGTGGCTTTTGGAACAACCCTTGGCACGTTCGAGGATGAATGTTTATTTAATTGGGGGAGAATGTAACGACCCGGTCGGTCATTACGTAGAATCTGCATTTATATTTACAGTTATTGCCTTGATATAGCTAGAGTTGGTAGGCTCGGAATCGGAATAATTATAATGAGAGTTTAGCCACTTAGTCCTTAAAAATAGCCTTAGAGTTGGAAAAGTCAACTGAGAGTTAAATTATTGGTAAACAACATCAGAATGCGGATTTTATGGCTCTGATAGCTTCGTTAGGTGATTTGGGGCTTAGGAGTGTGTTCGAAATATTTTTGTGATGTCCGGTGTAGAATTATGCTTGAATTGGCGAAAGTTAGTTTTTGGTGATTTCCGGTCGGCAGTGGAAAATAGGCTATCAGGGTCAGAATGGAATTCCGGAAGTTGGAACAGGTTCATAATGTCATTTTGGGTATGTCTGCAAAATTTCAGGTCAATCGGAGTTGTTTTGGATAGTTTCGGCATCATTGGTGGATTTTAGAAATTTCAAAGTTCTTAGGCTTGAATTTTGATGTGATTTTGGTATTTTGATGTTATTTTTAGTGTTTCGGGAGTGCAACTAAGTTTGAATGATCATATATGATATGTTGGTATATTTGGTTGGGGTCCCGAGGGGCTCGGGATTGATTTCGGATGGCTAACGGGAAGTTCGGAGTTGGAAATTTACAGCAAACAGTTGCTGGTGTGAATTCACTGTTGTTTTCGCACCTGCAGATGTTTGATCGCAGGTGCGGGCCCGCAGGAGCGGAATGTGTGTCGCAGGTGCGGAGTTAGGCCGTTTAATGAAAAGTCGCAGGTGCGGTTGATTTGATCGCAGGTGCGAGACATAGGTCGCAGGTGCGGAACCCCTGGGAAGAAAGTATAAGTTAAACCCTCCGCGACCATAACCTATTTTAACACTATTTTTGAACGGAAAGAAGCTTTTGAGGGGATTTTGAAGAGGGAAAATCAGTGTTCCTCATAGAGGTAAGTATTTTGGACCTTAAAACTCGATTATAAGTGATTAAGGAACATAATCTCAGTGTTTAATTCATGAAAATGAGTAGAAAAAGGTGGGGTTAGGTCTTGAGATTATGAGACCTTTAGGGGTCGATTTGAGGGGTCAAACGAACTCTGATTTTAGCATTCTTTATATGTACGGACTCGTGAGATGATGAAGAACATTTTGGTATAAAATTTGTTGAGTTCGGAGATGCGGTCCTGGGGGTCGGGTTTTGAGCCAAATTTGGTACTTTTCATTTGGAATTCATTCCTTAAGCATAATTTGATGATAAAAATCTGAACTTGGTAGATTTGGAGAACTCAGAGGCCGAATTTAGAGGCAAAGGCACTGCGGAATAGTATTTTAGCCGGTTTTAAGGTAAGTAATGTTTTCAAACTTGTTTCTGAGGGTTTGAAACCCCGAGTTAAATTATTTATGACTATAATTGAGGTGACGCACATGTCAAGTGACGGGCGTGCACCGAGTATTTGTGGCCTGGCTTATCCCATGGCACCGCTTAGTGATGATTTCCTGATGATATTTGTGCTTCTGTTAATGTGGTAATTGTGAACCTGTTAGAAATCATGTTAAGTGTAAATGCTAGGCTTCACGCCGAAAATGCTGAGACCCGAGTGGTCGTATATTGCTGTCTCATTTTGTGATTAATTGATTCCATAGACTCAGTCTTGTTATAGCATACCACTTCATATCTCAGTATTGTTAATTATATGCATACTTATCATTGTGTCGGGCTGATGGAGGCATCTGTGATCCATGTGAGTGAGACTGAAGAGTAATGACTGAGTGAGGCCGAGAGCCTGTTATTGAGACAGTTATGAGATCGGACTGCACAGCGCAGCGATATTAAATCATGCCTTCGTTAGCTTGATATGGAATTTGGGCCACTAGGGCCCCTCTGGAGTCTTTACACCCCCAGTGAGCGCATTGATATGAGGGATGGATCTTCTCTGGACATGGATCTTGTCCCATGTGGATATTATGTGAGGGATGGATCGTCCTTGGACATGGATCTTGTCTGAGTGTTGTATTCCGGAGATGGACTTTCTCTATGGGGCTGGATTGGCCTTTTTCCTCAGTACGGAGTGATTACGGTCACCAATGATTATGTATATCCCGGGATGGACTTTTCCCTGGGCCTGAGAGCAATATACGGTACTGAGTGGACTGCTGTGTGAGGGTGTGAGCACTATGTGCATATCCACATTGGTTCATAGATATATTTATGATGGCATGTAGAGTATACTGGCATACTTGGCATATTTACTCATTCTGATAAACTGTTAGCATGTCTAAATTCTGTATATTGTTTATTGTAAAATTTTGAGGTTTTGTCTGTCACTACTTCTCAGCCCATAGTTTGGATTCGTTACTTCTGAGTTGGTGTACTCACGTTAACCCCTGCACCTTGTGTGCAAATCCAGGTACACCGGGACCCGGTAGTGGATATTGAGCGGCGGTCAGAGTCTTCATTGGAGTTGTCGAGGTAGCAGTTGGCGATCGCGACCTCGTCTTCTCTTCCTTATTCCACCTGTTGCATTTATTTTGAGACTGTGTTGTCTATTTCTTCATTCTTTATTATTTTTTTTATATAGCAGCTCATGACTGAGTGACACCGGATCCGGGGTTGGAGGTTTTAAATTTTGTTTTGTTTTTTAATATTATTTTTAAACTTCAGACTCTTAGTATTATCAATAAATTTATTTAAAAATCGTATTTTTACTGGAAATTGATTTTAGCTTAGTTAAAAAGGGCGGCTTGCCTGGTTCCACGACAGGCGCCATCACGACTCCAATTGGGTCGTGACATTATATAACTGTTCTATATGCAGAATTGTTCTCAATTTTTTTCAGAATTGTTTTATATAATTGTTCTATTTGCAGAACTATTCTCAATTACAAAAAAAGCTGTTTTATAAAATTGTTTTAGCTCGGTACATTGCAAAACAGTTTTATACCGATATAAAATTATTTTAGTTGTTTTATGTTATAGGGTAAACTGATAACCGAACCGATAATGATCGATAATCGATAACAAATATCTTATCGGTTTGGTTATCGGGTTATCATGTTTGTAAATCGATAACCGATAGGCAAAATTGATAATATTTTTAACTGAACCGAACCGACCGATGCCCACCCCTAAATAGCCTCCTTCTCTGCTTTTTCTTCTCTGCTAAATCAACATTCCTGTTAAAATAATATCTGAAATTTATCTGCAACTTTCAAATAAATTTAATACATCTATAATAATATACAACTTACAAATAAGTTTCCTACAACTATAATATAATATACAAGTTGTTTATAATTTATTTATAACTTCTTGCTATATTCATACAAGTTTAATACAACTACAATAATATACAACGTAAATATAATTTTCATACAACTATTACAAGTTTCACACAAATTTAGTACATCTACAATATCATACAACTTATAAATAAATTTTATACAATTATATATATATATATATATATATATATATATATAAACTTGCATACCGCGTTCATACAACTTCCATACGACTTATTTACGACTTTCATACACCTTATTTACAACTTTAATATAATCTTAAAAATTAAATGTAGTATGTTGTTTATATCTTCTTTGTATGTCATGTGTTATTTTTCTTCTTCGAGTTTCAATCTAAAATTCAGCAAATATCAACTCTAATATTCACCAAACACTCTCAAAATTGAGATATAAACCCCAAAGGATATTCTAAATCGTTTTCAATACATTCAATCCAAACAAATAATATTTTTAAAAAGCTCTAACTTTAATTTTGAATTCAAATCTTCAAAGCTTTTAATGGCTATCAATGATGGAAATTCAAACACCTTCAAAATTTATTGATTTGTGCAACATGAATAGCCAAACAATTGAAATTCATTGTTGAACTCCCTGAAAAAGAAAAAGAAAAAGAAAGGAAAAAGGAATAAGAAAAGAGAAGAGAAACAGAGAATATTTGTCACGACCCAAAGTTCCTCTGTTGGGTATTGTGATGACACCTAGTCTTAGGGACTAGGTAAGCCTAGCACTTACTGAATAACAACAATAAATAAAGGAAAACTAACAGTCTTGATATAGAATCTCAACAGAATGTAAAAACTTTCGCAAAATCGGTAGTACAAGTCATAAGCTCTACGAATCTTATACAACTTCTAAATACAATTGTTTGGAAATAGATACAACAGTGTATGAATAATAAAAACAAAGAAGGTGACTCCGACGCCTGCGAACGCAGCAGCAGATTACCTTGAGTCTCCTCGGAAACCATCCACACAGATATTACAATATATACCTGGATCTGCACACAAAAATGTGCAGAAGTGTAGTATGAGCACACCACAGCGGTGCCCAGTAAGTATCAAGACTAACCTCGGTGGAGTAGTGACGAGGACTAGTCAAGACACCACTAGTCTACAANTTACCCAGAAAGATGGACAACAAAACAAGCTAAACCGAAAGGAAACACAATACAATAAAGAACACCAATAACTCAACTCTACATCGGTTTTGTTCACATCGGGCCTTAGCCACTAAAATTCATATACTGGTGGAAATCTTTAAACAACAATTCATATGAAAAACTTTTGCAAATAAAAATTATTTTTGTATGGAAGAGTTTCTTTTGAAAATATATTTTCTCCAAAAATAGATATAAGTATATTTAATAGAGAGAATTACATAAAACATAGGTTCTTTCAAAATACGAAACTTCTCAAAGATGCTTTCCCAATAAATGACTTCCAAATCTCATTTTAGGCAAGACTAGTGTTTTCAAATATACCTTGGATGTAAAAGTCATTCAACTATAATCATTTCAAACCATTGCTTTTTCAATAACACTTTTCAATAAAATCCCTTGATCAAAATCTCCTCAAGATTT
>ML448802.1:23610-35221 GCA_005239535.1 Nicotiana rustica
TGCACAATGTGGCATTAAGGGTGAATGCAATATTGGACTTCTCAGAGATAGACATATATTAATTCGACAGACTTTATGGCAAGACTTTTTAGATTTTACGTCAAAAGGAATTATTTAAAAAAAGAAAAAAAAACATTCTCCTAGTTTAGTAAAAGTAATCCTTACAATCACCCAAAACAGTAGGGAATGCTCTCTAGGCTCTGGCCATTTGCGACATAGGAGAAACCTACAGCTTCTCCATCGCGACCTCCTCCATGGCCTCGCCGGCCGGCGGCCAACCACCTACAACGGCTGGTCAGCCCCCCCAGGTCCCCCGTCATCGCCCCGCCCCCTCTAATAACTTCCCAACCTGTAAACAATAATCCAACCATGAAAACTCCATTAGATTACTCTAAATTATTATAGCCTTCGACGTTAAATACTCCCATGCAGGTCGCGCAATCCATTTTCAAGCCAATTCAGATGCGACGAGCAGCTTTTGTGAATGGGCAGCCCTTGGTAAAATTTATGGAGGCAGAGGTCGATCGAATGAACGTCATCGAGGGATTACAATATGATGTGGTATGAAAATTTTTGTATGGATGGCCGGAATTTCAAGAACTTTGAAGAATTATACCTGCGCAATGTGGCATTAAGGGTGAATGCAATATTGGACTTCTCAGAGATAGACATATATTAATTCGACTGAATTTATGGCAACACTTTTTAGATTTTACGTCGAGAAGTATTTATTATGTGAAGGCAAAGGATGGTTTTGATTACCAGATGAGAACGTTGATATATGATTCAAAATTTAAGGTATGAGAAGAAACGCCTAAGGTGATGGCTTGGATTTCGTTTCCCAGCTTGTTGCCTACATTTTTTGTTGAAAAATGCTTATTTTCTTTAGAATCAGCTGTGGGTAAACCATTACAATTAGATATCGCAACAGTTAATAAGACACGTCCAAGTTGTGCGAGAGTTAAGGTACTTGTCGATTTGTTATCTGAGTTACCAAAGAAAGTTCGAATGGACATCGAGAATGAAGCTACTGGTGAGGTTCGAACTGAATGAGTAAAGATTCAATATGATTATTTACCTAAGTACTGTAAATCATGCAAACTACAAGGTCATGACGATTTTGAGTGCTGGAAACAACATCCAGAATTATTGGTGCAAGACAAAGAAAATAATGAAGCAGCAGATTTTGGGAGTAAAGCAGCAACTACTGGGAATGTCAAGGATAATAATAAGGGACCTATTATTATTCTTACAAGTGGGAAGGTAGTTGTAAACGTTGGGGAACAATGGAAGGAAGTGCAAGATAATTGTAACAAGAACAAGGCAGTTGTTACACATGAAGGTAATCAATCCACATGCAAGGAATTAGTTCTAATTGCTAATGGTGGTGATGTGAAAGTAAAAACTGGTAAAGAATTAGTTCCAGTTGTTAATAGTGCTGGACAGGTTCAAACGTCCAATAAGTTTGCAATTCTTGATGGAGAAGACAATGTTGAAGTTCAAAATAAACAATTGGTTGTAGTATAAGAAGTTGAAGAAATTATTCAGGTGGATGAGGGTACTCCTACTAAGATTGGGAAAGAAGTGGCAGGTGTTATTGTAACTCCTTCAAACCTAATTCTTTCTGTTTTTGAGTTGAATTTTTCCCCTGCAGCTCCTTCTCAATAGGTCTACAAAATGTTATATCCGTAAGAACTTTGAGGATCATACATTGTCATAGTTTCATGTCCTCCATTACCCCTTTTATCCAGTTCCAATACTTTTTTCACCTTAGGATTATGGCTTACTGTATCAACCATAGGGAGTAGTTCATCTTGTGACCTCCAGCAATATTATCATTATCACCATTTCCATCCAGTTGCTTCAGAGCATCGACATTACTAGGAATTAATTGCTTGTCACCATGTTTACTGTTAACACTTTGTTCTTCCTCCTCACTTTGTTGATCATTTGATCCTTCATTTTCTCCACGATTACTCTCATCATCTGAATGATCTTCACCTTCTTCTGAAAGCTCCTCCATTTGATCACACCATAATCTACCTCCTAATTTTGTCTTATCAATGTTCTTATCAATTTCACATGTTGCTAAAGTATCTTCAGATTGCGAAGGTATATCTTGACATGATTGGTTGGTAGTAACCAATTTTTTCTGAACAAAGGCTATATTAACCCATTGAGAGGTCGATTCCTTTTGTTGAACTACATCAGTCCCCTTCCCACTAGGAATAAAATCTTGAGCCTTTGGATTAAGATTCTTAGTTGTCGACCTAGGTGATTATCTCCTTGTTGAACTAGGAGAAGCTATTCTCTGATCATTCTTCGATTTTTCTGTTGTATCCTCTTGAACCCTTTCTTTAGTAATGTTGATCAAGTTGAAGAAGGACAAAAAATAACTGGGCACATTCAGAATATGCCAACATCGAAGTCACTGATTCCTAAGCCTGTTATGAACCAGATGGCTACGATTGAAGCTATTAATACCGATGAAGACAAACATGGGGATGCATAAAAGGATATGGACGAGGAATCGACTGCTCAAAATTTCCAAAATGCAGCGAGACAAGGTGATTTGTCTCCAAGGGTGATAGAGCCAGGGAAAGCAACTGGAAATGGCAAAATGAAACAGCATAAAGAGGTATCCAATATTCAGCCATCAGGAGTTCAAACTAGAAGGACCATCTCCAAATCCAATAATTTGCAATGAATGCGATTATTTGGAATGTGAGGTCTTTCAATACACAACGAGCTTCTGAAAGGATCGTCACAATGCATAGACAATATGAATTCAAATTTGTAGGTATTATTGAACAAATGCAATAATCTACGAAGATGGAGAAATATAGAAGAAGAATTGGTTTGGCCCAAGTTGTGGTTAACACCTCTAATAAAATCTGGGCGTTTATTGACGAGATATTTGAAGTGATTGTGGTAATCGACATGGTGCAGCAACTAACTTTAAAGCTATTTAATACAGAAAATGGTAAGGAGTTCACACTTACCTTGGTGTATGCAAAATGTGATATAATAGAGAGAATAGAGTTGTGGGACTCCCTATATTATCTGGCCATTGACATGAATAATCCATGGCTTGTAGGTGGAGATTTTAATGTCATTTGAGACGAGGAAGAGAAATTTGGTGGATTGTCAGTATCATTAAATGAGGTTGATGGTTTACGACATTGTATAAGTACATGTAATTTATTTGATATGGCCTTCAAAGGCAGTATTTATATGTGGTGGAATGGACTGGCATGTGAGGAATGCATATTTAAAAGATTAGATCGATGTCTTGCCAATTTTGAGTTCCAGCAAATGATGCCAGGAATGGAGATCACACATCTTTCCAAGATTGGATTGGATCATAGTCCAATGTAATTATCTTATAATCCAGATGGAACACCAATCAAGAAATCGTTCAAATTTTTGAATTTTTGGGTGAAGCATGAATCTTTTAAAGATGTTGTTAAAGAAAATTGGAAGGCGGATTTCCATGCTAATCCATTTGTGTTGTTCAACTATAAACTCAAGAAGTTAAAGAAAGCTTTATCTACATGGAGTAAGGCTACTTATGGGGATATATTTATGAAAATTGCAAGCCTTCAAGAGGTAGTAGTCGCACATGAGGTACAATTTGAACTCAATCCTTCGCATGGCAACATGGAGAGACTTCAAAAAGTGCAAGATGAACTATTTAAATTCTTGGCTTTGGAGGAACAATTTTGGAAGAAAAATCGGGCATGCAATGGTTTCAAGATGGGGATAAAAATACCAAATTTTTCCATGAACAAGTCAATGGAAGAAGAAAAAGATTACAAATAAAAAGAATTCAAGATCACAATGGTAATTGACTTGAGGATGTTGGTGCCATATCTGATGAGGCAGTGCGTATTTCCAATAACGAATTTAAGGAAGAAATGGTTCCAACTGATTTTCGAGTCCTAGATCACATAGCTACAATATTGGATGATGGGCAGAATGGAGACTTGATTAAATAACCTTCGAGGGAGCAGGTTAGGCAAGCAATGTTTGGGTTAAACAGTGAACGCGCAGGCGGACCAGATGGATTCAATGGATGCTTCTTCCAACCGTGTTGGGAAATCATAGGGGATAACATTTTTGAAATGATGAAGGCTTTCTTCAATGGCCAAGAGTTACCTCGATTTATTACCCATACAAATCTAGTCTTGTTTCCAAAGAAGAAAGAAGTGAGTACATTTGGAGATATGAGGCCTATTAGCCTTAGTAATTTCATCAATAATGTATTCTCTAGAGTAATACATGAAAGGTTAGCCGATCTTCTTCCTAATTTGATTTTGGATGCGCAAGCAGGCTTTGTGAAAGGGAGAAGTATTGTTGAGAATGTTTTGTTGACGCAAGAGATCATCACTAACATTAGGTTGAGAACAAAAGCAAGTCCAAATGTAGTGATCAAGTTTGATATGATGAAAGCCTATGATAGACTTTCTTGGCTTTTCTTGACCAAAGTTTTGAGAAAGATGGGATTATGAGAGGTTTATTGGGTTGATTTTTGGCATTATCTCCAACAATTGGTATTCAGTGCTTATCAATGGGCAACCATATGGTTTTTTCAAATCATCGAGAGAGGTGAAACAAGGTGATCCGCTTTCGCCTACACTCTTCATATTGGCGGCAGAAGCATTGTCTAGGAGTTTGACTTCATTGCATATGAACTTATACGATTTGGATCACCAAAATGGAGCCTAAATTAATCACTTGGCCTTCACGGATGACACAGTAATATTATCCTCATCAGATGCTACTTCACCTATATTGATAATGGAAGTTTTGGGTGCATACGAAGCTGCCTCAAGTCAGTTGATTAATAAAACAAAATCAGCATTTTATATGCATCATTCTACAAGTGTTGAGGTGAGTACTAAGGTACAAAGAATTACTAGAATTAGTAGGCAAGAATTTCTTTTCACATACTTAGGTTGTCCTATCTTTTATACTAGGAGTAAGCTAGAGTTTTATCAAGGATTAATCAATAAAATACTTGATAAACTACAAGGGTGGAAGGGAAAACTTTTATCCATTGGAGGTAGGGCATTCCTGACTTCACATGTTTTACAAAGTATTCCCATTCACCTATTGTACGCTGTTAAACCCCCGACCTTTGTGATTGACAAGTTACACAAATTGTTTGCTCAATTCTTTTGGAGAAATTCGGTTGGAGGAAAGGGTAGGCATTGGGTTTCTTGGAAAACTTTATGTATGCCTATAGAAGAAGGTGGAGTTGGGTTGAGGTCGTTGCATGATGTATCCACAACTTTATTTTGTAAGCTTTGGTGGAATTTTAGGACCAAAACTACTTTGTGGAGCTCGTTTATGAGCCAAAAATATTGTAAAAATTGAATGATGTGATTGTGCCTTGGAAGAAAGGATCATACGTGTGGCTGTAACGACCCGGTCGGACGTTCCGAGAGTTATATCCCCGTTTCCCTCATTTTTGCTTCTTTATGTGTTGTTCAGATGTGTTGAGTTGTATCAAGTTGGTAGGTTTGGGCCCGGAGTAGTTTTGGAGTGAAACGAGACACTTAGTCTCTTAGTTAGAAAGCTAAGTTAGAAAAGTCAATCGGAAGTTGACTTATTAGTAAACGATTTCGGATTTTTATGATTCGGTTAGCTTCGTTGGGTGATTTTAGACTTAGGAGTGTTTCGGGAATGTAAATTGGAGGTCCGTGGTAGAATTAGGCTTGAATTGGCGAAAGTTGGAAATTTGACGATTTTGGTCGCTAGTGTAAAATTAGTTGTCGGGGTCGGAATGAAATTCTGGAAGTTGGAGTAGGTTCGTAGATTAAATTTTGACGTGTGTGCAAAATTTGAGGTCATTCGGACGTGGTTTGATAGGTTCGGCGTCGTTGGCGAATTTTTGAAGTTTAGAAGTTCTTAGGCTTTAATCTGAGGTTGATTTGGTGTTTCGTTGTTGTTTTGGGTGTTCCGAAGGTTCGACTAAGTTCGAGTAGTGATGTATGACTTGTTGGAATTATTGGTTGAGGTCCCAAGGGCCTCGAGTGTGTTTCGGATGGTTAACAAATTGGTTTTTGGAGTTGGAGAAGTGTTGTAACTGCTGGTGTAATTTTTCTGGTGTTTCCGCACATGCGGATGGGGAGCCGCAGGTGCGATGATCGCAGATGCGATAGGCTTATCGCGGATGTGGAATTGGAAATCTCGGCAGTTAGCGCAAGTGCGAGGCTTGGCCGCAGGTACGAAGCCTTGACGGTAAGTGAAATGCGCAGGTGCGCACCTAAGACCGCAGATGCGGTCGCGCAGGTGCAAAGATGGGGTTGCTGGTGCGGAACCCCTGGGCAGAAACTATATAAGCCCAACTTCGTGAATTTTTGCCCTTTCTTCACCATTGTTGGCCGGTTTTTTAGCTTCGGGCAGTGAAATTCAAGAGAGAATCAAGAGATATCAGTGAGGTAAGTTACTTGGGTTTTATTATGCGTGGTTTTAATGATTTTCCGCTGTTTAGTCAAGAAATTGGTAGGAATTTAGGGTGAAATTAAGGGAGTTAGGGCTTGAGTTTTGGAGAGTTTGAGGTGAGGATTTGAGGGGCCAAATGGAGTCGAAATTTGATGAATTTTATATGGTTAGACTCAGGAGTGAACGAGGTTTCTAATTCTCCATTTTGACGGGTTTCGAGATGTGGGCTTGGGGGCCGAGTTTCGGCCGATTTCGGATTTTTGGCCTATTTTTGTAGTTTTCCCTGTGGAATTCGTTTCTTTAGCCTATGTTTATGGTATTATTCTGATTATGGATAGATTCAGAGATTTTGGAGATCGAGTCGAGGGACGAGGGCATCCCGGAGTAGGATTTTACGCTGTTAAGGTAAGTAACAGTTTTAACTCTACCTTAAGGGTGTAAACTCGGAGAATTTGATATCATTTAACTATTTGGAGGTGATACCTACGCTAGGTGACAGGCGTTTGGGTGTGCGCCGCGAGGAATTGAGACTTGATCCGTCTAGTGAGGCTGTGAGGCCTAATAGTTATTAGCTGCATTCATGTATTTACATGTTGTTAAACTTGACTGCCTTCATGTTAGAGATCATTCTTAGGCTTTATTCATGCTCACATTATTTGCACTCAGTCATAGAAATTATTTTACATGTTTACCTCAGTCTCTATTATTTTACTGATTGTTGTGATACTTGATGTGGGCTGTGTTCCCTTATTTGTTGAGAATTGTGAGGCTAGAGAGGTACGTGACTGAGTGAGGACGAGGGCCTGTTGTGAGATATTTGATTATAGCACGTGAGTTGTCCGTGCAGCACGTGAGTTGTCCGTGCGGATCCAGATAGTGATATTATGGCACGTGAGTTGTTCGTGCTTAGTCTGTACACCCCCAGTGAGCGCAGGTACCTAGTCAGTGTGTGTATTAAGTGCTAAGTGCGAGTGCCGAGCGCTGAGAGATTTAGTGACATTGTTGTGAGGTTTCATTTACTTTTGTTGTTGCTGCATTTACCTGCTAATGTCCTTGTAGCATTTACTATTTATGGAATTTACCTGCTTACTACTGTTTATCCTTAATTGTGAAAGAAATAATTGGATTGTTCTGCTTAGCTCTTCACTACTACTCAATTCCTTAGCTATTTCTGTTACTATTGAGACAGTTGTACTCATACTACACCCTGCACTTTATGTGCAGATCTAGGTGAGTTAGAGCGCGGTGATCGTTGAGTTCAGGCCAGGTATCTTTGGAGACTGCAAGGTAGCTACTAGCGTCCGCAGGACCTGGTTACTCCTTTATTCATCTACTTCTTCTTTTGGGTTGTATTGACAGTTAGACAGTTTATATATCTTAGTTCGTAGATTTAGACGCTCATGACTTAGTGACACCCAATGTTTGGGGCTCGTTTCCATATTTTCTATAATTATATTTAGAGTTGATTTAGTTTATGATAAATTCAAATATTGGAAATGTTTTTGTTAGATTCTTATAATTAAATTAGCAGTAATATTTTGGGAAGTGGCTTGCCTTGTATCACGAAAGGCGTCATCACGACACGGTTTAGAATTGGGTCGTGACATTGGCGAAAAATGTTACAATGTAGGGATCTTATTGAGCATCAAATAGTTTGGAAGCCAACAATGGGTTCCTCATTATTTTAGTACGACAACTGGACAGGTATTGGAGCTTTATACGTTATCATTCCTCCAGATTTTCCTTTTGATGAATCAATCAACAATCGGAGGGAAGTGGTTCACAATGATACATGGGATGAAGGTCGATTGAGGATTCTACTTCCAAATGATATAGTTGACCACATTATTGAACAAATACCCCCTCCAGTTGACCATGATATGTTGGACAAGCACTTGTGGATGTTGAATACAAAAGGAGACTTTACTGTCAGTTCTGTTTGGGATTATGTGCGAATAAGAAATGATCCTAGTAATGCCTACAATAATATGTGGGTAAAATGTTTACCTTTCAAGATCTCTTTTTTTCATGTGGAAGGTTTGGAGAAGAAAAATTCCACTGGATGAAACAATAAGGGGAATGTGATACTGTGCCACATCAGGATGTTGGTGTTGCATAAATCCTCAAGAAGAAACCATAGCTCATGTATTCTTTCGACCACCTACTGCTAAAAGAACATGGAATTATTTTTTGTACATGCTAGCTTATCGTTAGAGGGATTGAATCTGTCCCAAGCAGTGGTTCGAAGCTGGACAACATAGGTAATTACTAGACTTAAACCAATCTTTCAAGCATTGCCTTCAATCATATTGTGGGAATTATGAAAGAGAAGAAATTGTTATAAATATGGAGATGTGGTAACAGTTAGTAGGGTTATCTATCAAGTTAATACCACAATACAATCACTTGTTAAGGTAAGGAAGCTAGTGATTAAAAATGCACCTCACTAATGGCCGGATATATTGAATATGATGGAACAGTACACACCAAATCTGAAGATTACTAAGGTACTATGGGAGTTGTCTAATGAAGGGTGGATAAAAGTTAACACAGATGGGGCTGCGAGAGGGAACCCAGGTAGGAGATCGATAGGTTAATGTCTTAGAGATGAAGTAGGGGATGTTATTTATGCATATGGACAGGAGATTCATGAAGCCACAAACACAGAAGCTGAGGCAGTAGCTATTTTACACGCACTCAGGTATTGTAGAGATCATACTTTACTTCAGATTTGGGTGCAAACTGATTCTATGTTAGTGATGAATGTAGTGGAAGGAATGTGGAATATTCCATGGGAAATTGTTGAGTATGTGGAGGAAATAAGAACTTTGTTACAGGATTACAATGCTACCATAACTCACATATTTCGTGAAGGCAATAAACTTGCCGATCATTTAGCTAATTATGCTCTTGATGTGGGTGATATTGAGTCTCATTCTTTTGATGAACTGGATAGTGTAGGGAGAAGGATTGTGTTCTTTTTTGCAGGAAAAGTTATGGTGCCCATGCCTTACCTTGATTTTCAATCTCAATGGGTGGTATTAGTACTTTTTACTCATTCCCTTGAAGGAGAAATCATGGTATGCACAAGCATGGAAATGATGGACCAAATGAGTACTTTCGACAGAAGACTGCCCAGAATTTTGGTATATGGCAGATTCATGTTTAGGCATCGAAAATTGGGATAATGGAAGGTATTGCGTAGTCATTACTCAGTACTTGTTGTTCATATTACATCCCAAAAATGGAGCAACACAAAGAATATAACAACAGTGATTAACTCACGATCAGCTGGGCTATCAATATTGGACGACACATATTGGGAATGACCAAGTATATGTGTCACAACTTCAAAGAAGATCAATGCCCAATTGCACTGGACATGACATGGATCGGACTGAATATGGGAAATTCATGAGAGGCATATGGAGAGCTATAAGGAGGGCATATGTACTACTGTATGGTGGTATATTTTCCCAGGAAAAGAATAAGATCATCATCCTCGAATCCTTAGGGAGAAAAGGGTGGTGATTATTTTTCTCACTAACTTTGTGTTCTTTTTTGCAGGAGCCGTTACTGTGTCCATGTATTATCTCTTGAATAACCTTCAATTGGTGGTATTAGTACTTGGTACTCATTCCATTGAAGAGGAAGCGGGAATAGGCACAATCATGGAAACATGGATGACAATGAAGAGGCTATGGAATGGATTTTCTAATGATACCTTCAGCTTCAGAAGGTTTGATCTTATCATAATCAACCCTAGTACTCTATTTATCAAGTGGAAGATCAGTGCATTAAGGAAACATACGACAAGAAAGGCTACTGCCCAGATTTTCTGCTTCATTTTTCGGCGAGGAAATAGGGGATTTATGGAATCATTATGGAGTAATATCCTAATGTATTTCTCTATACGGCTAAAATCGGAGAGTCCGATTTTGTGATCACTTTGGTATTTTGCGCCCGACCTCGGGAAGCTCAAAGCAAAGTCGAAGCCTGATACCGAGGGAACATATCGAAGGTTCCCTATGATCGACCTCGGGGCAATATAAATCGATGACCACCATGGAAAGGCGGGAAATTCCCAAGGTCACGTGGTTAGAGCTGACCAAGTCTGCAAGGATAGTACAAATTCGTACCAAGCCATTAAATATCTATACCAGCTGCATTCCTTTGTAATAATTACACATATACTATGTTGGGATTCCCCCTCCTATATAAAGGGGACCCTTGTCATTTTTTGGGCACATATGATATTAATAGAATAACATGAACATTCTCTGCTCTCCAACTTAAACATACTCTACAATTGTTCTATTGATTTATTGCTTTCATTTAATGTGTTTCATTAATTGTTCTTCATTTATTGCTCATTATTGATCATAAGGCTACCCTCGAGGCCCTCTAAGCTGTTATTTCTTCATCGATCATCCTCGGTTAAGCATACTAGCTCGACCTCGAGGCCCATCTTTGGCAAGCTCGAGGCCCATCTTTGGCCAGCTCGAGACCCCGTCTCACAGCTGTTCGGTTTGCATATCAACACTTTCCATTGCTCTTCTCCCATTTTCCTAACTCACACTTAGCATCTATTGACTAACAACTGATATTAAAATAAATCACATATTTTTATAACCACAAATTCTAATATAATTGTAATTACCATTTTCAAGGTAAACAGTTTGGCGCCCACCGTGGGGCTAAAAATAATAGTGATTGTTTTAGTGATGCTTTACTGAAAAATGCAAGTTATTCTTTACACTTTTTCTTGTCCGAGAATCTTTGATTTCAGGTCAAAAAATATCTAACTCAGTGAATGCACATGAAAACAACGATCCTGAGGATCATGGAGAGAATGGTGTAGCTGTTTCGGGAGTCGGTGTACCACTGCAAAACCCTGAGGACGCACCAGCGCCAATCCCCGTAGACGTGGCTCACGCAACGCCCATGTCACGACCCAAAATCCCACCTTTCAGACCGTGACTGCGTCTAACGTTGAACCCGCTAGACCAACCAACGTACACAACACCTTGACATTTCTAAAACAACTTAACAGTAATAAAGCAATATTCTTTCAAACCTTTACTGAAATAACCAGAACCACTTCAAAAGTTTTACAGCAGAAATGTAATAATACTCCAAAAACGCATAATGAAATGATTAA
>ML448806.1:2256-16381 GCA_005239535.1 Nicotiana rustica
TAATCATGCTCATAATAATCAACTCCAAAATAACTTGCATAATTAAACTACAAAGTAATGAATCAAAGATGTAAAAATCAATGTTTTGCTTCTCTGAGTAGTATTCCACAGGCGTCTCTTGTCTCTAATGGCAACTCCCCTTTCAAGTTGTGTTTTTGGGTTTATTTATATGTTTAGGACAAACCCTAAACGTGTAGGAGACTTCTACTCAAACCGGGAAACACTTAAAATCTTCAAAACTCGGATTGGACCAGACCAGGGACCTGGCTTTATGGCCCTAACGCCTGGATAAAGCCAGGCCAGGCCTGGCATTATTGCTCTAAGGCCTGGGTAACGCCAGGCTAGGTCTGGCCTTATGGCCCAAACGCCGGCCAGGCCTGGCATTAAGGCTCAAACGCCTGGATAAAGCTAGGCTAGGCCAGGCCTTAAGGCTCAAACGCCCAGCTATAGCCCGGTGCACTCCTCTTCGTCTCTTGAGCGTATTTTTGACGTTTATGCATCCATTTAGCTCGGCTTCAATCTACAATTCACCTACACATGAAATAGAATCCATTAAGCACATACAAAGTGTATTTTTATCATTAACGCACATAAAATGTAAGGCATATAACGTGTTAAACCATGAATTCTAGCCACACATCACAGCCTTAGGACGATTCATCTCGAGGTCATCGGATCAGATTCATCACTTTTTCTCCCTTCTCAAGAAGAAAAACAACTTCGAGTGGACTCCGGAATGCCAACAGGCCTTGGAAGAATTAAAACGGTATCTCTCAAGCCCACCTTTGGTCCATACCTTGAACGAGGATGAAACACTATACTTATGTTTGGCCGTGTCCGACTTAGCGGTAAGTGGCGTGTTGGTTCGAGAAGAACAAGGTACACAATACCCTGTTTATTACATAAGTCGGACCCTAGGAGATGCTGAAAACAGGTATCCGCACTTAGAAAAATTAGCTCTTGCATTAGTAAGTGCATCTAGGAAGTTGAAACCGTACTTTCAATGTCATCCTATATGTGTGTTAACTACAAATCCACTTCGAAATATTTTGCATAAGCCCGAATTATCGGGCTGATTGGCCAAATGGGCCATCGAACTTGGAGGGTACGATATCGAATATTAACTTCGAACAACTATAAAGTCTCAAATTTTGGCAGACTTCGTGGCCAATTTTACGCCTACCCTTGTGCCTGAAGTAGAAAAAGAACTCTTGTTAAAAACAGGCACATAATCGGGGGTATGGACCCTCTTCACTGACTGTGCCTCGAATGTGAAAGGGTCTGGGCTCGGTATAGTTCTGAAATCGCCTATGGGCGGCATAATTAGGCAATCCATAAAAACTTCGAAGTTGACTAACAATGAGGTCGAGTATGAGGCCATGATTGCATGTCTCGAACTAGCCAAGGGCCTAGGAGCAGAGGTCATCGAGGCAAAATGTGACTCTCTTTTGGTGGTTAACTAAGTAAATGGAAGCTTCGAAGTTCGAGAAGACAGGATGCAAAGATACTTAGACAAGCTTCAAGTGACATTGCATCGCTTCAGAGAGTGGACCCTGGTCCGCATACCTCAAGAACAGAATAGCGAGGCCGATGCACTCGGGAACTAGGGATCCTCGGTTAAAGAAGATGACATAATCCCGGGGACTGTCGTACAAATATCAAAGTTGGTGATCGAAGAAGGCCATGCATAAATCAACTCAACAAGTCTAACATGTTATTGGAGAAACTAGTACATCGACTACTTGAAACATGGGAAGCTCCCCAGGGACCCAAAATAATCGAGGGCCCTTCGAGCCAAAGCAACCCGATTTTCACTCGATTAGAATGGAACATTGTATAGGAGGACCTTCGATGGACCACTAGCAGTATGCTTGGGACCGGGGGAACCGACTATGTGCTACGAGAAATCCATGAAGGCACTTGTGGAAACCACTCCGGTGCTGATTCTTTAGTTCGAAAGGTAATCAGGTCGGGGTATTACTAGGATATCATGGAAAAGGACACCAAGGAGTTTGTTCGATTCTGTGACAAATGCCAAAATTCGCACCGATGATACATCAACCCAGTGAACAACTACACTCAGTCTTATCCCTGTGGCCATTCATGAAATGGGAACATGACATCATCGGCCCCTTACCAACGGCACCAGGTAAAGCTAGATTCATCTTATTTATGACTGACTACTTCTCAAAATGGGTAGAAACGCAGGCCTTCGAGAAGATCAAAGAAAAAGAATTCATCGACTTCATATGGGACCACATCATACGCCGATTTGGGATCCCCTTCGAGATTACATGTGATAATGGGAAGTAGTTCATTGGCAGCAAGGTGAAAAAATTCCTCGAGGATCATAAAATCAAAAGGATCCTATCAACGCCTTACCACCCAAGTGCAAATGGTCAAGCCGAGTCCACAAACAAAACTATCATCAAAACTTGAAGAAGAGGTTAGAGAATGCGAAGAGGAAGTGGAGAGAAGTGCTGCCCGAAGTGCTTTGGGCGTATCGAACAACTTTGAAGTCAAGCACAGGGGAGACCCCGTTATCTTTGGTATATGGGTCAGAGGCATTGATACCAGTCGAGGTCGGGAAACCGTGCTTCAGGTTTCAGTATGCCAGCGAGGACTCAAACAACGAGGCCATGAACACCTCCCTCGAGCTATTAGATGAAAAGCGCGAGCCGCGCTGGTTCGAATGGCTGCTCAAAAATATAGAATCAAAAGGTACTACAACAGAAGAACAAACCTTCGATACTTCGGAGTCGGGGACTTGGTTCTAAGGAAAGTCACCATCAACACTCGAAACCAAAATGAAGGGAAGCTAGGCCCTAGTTGGGAAGGACCGTACCGTGTCCTCGGAGTGGTAGGCAAAGGATCCTACAGGCTTAGCACTATGGAAGGCAAACAACTACCAAACAATTGGAATATATCACTGCTTAAACGATATTATTGCTAAGGTATAACCTTCTCCTTTTTCATTTATATTTCACACTAACTTTTTGCAGGTATTCGATTAGAGATTTCGAAACACCCTTCAGCTCGAAGACCTTGGGTTTTAAAGCATGTGTTGCACTCTTTTTCCCTTAGATCGAATTTTATCCCAAATGGGCTTTACCGACATGGTTTTTAACGAGGCAACATCTATATTCTACCTAAGGAAGACTCAATAAGTATTCAAGGCTTCTTTTTCTATCAACCTCGAATACCGGGGGCATCACCCTCGAAGGTTACTTTCTCGAAGAAATCAAGTTATGCCGAAGAGGGCCTCGATAGGAGAATGTTGTAATGGGCCAAACGGTCAAATGAACCGTGTTCGTATATAATAACCGAGCCCCATGGCAAAACATGTACGCATGTATCGATCATTTGAAGAAGAATTCTTATTATATCAAAACACTTTGTGCCTCAAAAAAGTCCATTATTTTAATTAAGAGGCTCAAGGGCCAAATACATCCGAACACTCAGGGACTGTCTTCGACGGTCAACATATCGAGTCATCAAAAACTCTAACTCATAAGACCTCATGAGGAAAAAATCAAAATCAAGCTTATAAGACCTCAATGAGGCATACTCAAACTTATAAGACCTCAATGAGGCATACTCAAACTTATAAGACCTCAATGAGGCATACTCAAACTTATAAGACCTCAATGAGGCATACTCAAACTTATAAGACCTCAATGAGGCATATCCGAACTTATAAGACCCTTAAAAGGCATGCCCTCGATATTAAAGCCGAATCTATATACTCGAACTTATAAGACCCTTAAAAAGGCATACCCTCGATATTGAGGCCGAGGGAATCTCACTAAGGAACTAAAGGCTACGACCAAATATAAAGACTACAGTCAGATAAAAGGCTACGGCCGAAATAATGCGGTTCGGAGACGTCCGACTTCCTCTATAAAACTAAAGTCCTTCAAAAACTTCAAAAAACCCGGTTAAATCAGGCTACCTCGGCATAAGCAAAGGGGCTTCGATAATATCAGCTCCGAACAATGTAAAAGCTTCGAACAAATCATCCTTTGAAAGAACCTCACGAGGTACTCAATTATCGTCATATATCGACTTGTAATCGAGGTTCCTATCAATCGAACCATCGAAAAGTCAGACGAATATAAAAACATGCCAAGACATAAAAATATTTGTAAAAGTCTTTAGCCAGAAAGGGGAAAAATTGTAGCCATTTTAGAGACCTAATTGACCCAATCTACTAATAGCCTAAGGTTCGATAAGTAAGAGCCTAAGGGCCAACCTAAAGAGCCTAAGGGATAACTTAAAAAGAGCCTAAGGGCCATCCTAAAGAGCCTAAGGGCCAATCTGAAGAACCTAAGGGCCAACTTAAAAAGAGCCTAAGGGCCAATCTAAAGAGCCTAAGGGACAACTTAAAAAGAGCCTGTTTTAAAAAGCCTAAAGATAGATACCTAAAGAACTTAAAGGCCGAAGCACATTGTGCTCGAGACCTTAACTAAGTTCGGACTCAAAAATCCCGAGCTAAAGCTTAAGATCGAAAATCGGACTCCCCTATTATCGATCATTGGTCAAAATCGAAACCTAAGGATTTTATATTCTAAGTCCAAAACATCGGACTGATCGTCAACAACATCAAATCCCAAAAGCAAAGACAAAGGCAAAATGGAAATAACATAAAGACGAAGAGCGAACATGAAAAAAAAAGGTCCTTTTATATATCCAAATGGTGTTCACAAAAGTATATTTACAAATCTCCCACATGGAGCCCTTACACAAAAAAAGAAAATAATAAAAGCCTAATCTTCTGTCGGGGTTACTCGATCGGAGGAAGTTCCCTCAGGAGACGCACTCTCGATGACTTGACCCTCAACACTTTGATCATCGGCGACCTTTTACTCCTCGGGGACTTCATCTTCATCTTCACCACTCTCTGAGCCACTAATGGAATCCTCATCGGGAATGATCAGTGCAATCAATTCTTCTTCTAAGGCCTTCACTTTCTCGATATCGGCAGAAAGATCAAAACCTTTGGTGTGTATCTCCTCGAGAGCCTGCCTCCGAGATTCCAACCGAGCATGATCAAGGGAACGAGTTAGCCTGATTTCGGCTTCAACGAATACTTTCTTAGCCCGAGAATTTGCAGCAGCAACATCAGTCTGATACGAGGACATGAGCGCATAAACTTCGGACTTGATTTTGGAAAACTCGACAGCCAATTCAGCATGAAGCTCCTTATAATGGAGGCTTTCTCCCTTTGCACCTTGAAGTTGGTGCTTAGCCGAGGTCAATTTCTCTCGAAGAGTGTCCTTCTCGGAGGCTACCTCATCCATACGCTGCTTCAGTCCGAGGATCTCAGTGTCTTTGACCCTAAGATCCTCCCGAAGTTTCCCCACCAGGTCATCCTTCTGCTCGACCTACAAGAATTGAATTGAGACATTAGAACACTAAAATGAGTAAGTATAAAACAAGCCCGCAAAGACTATGTTACCTGCTCGATGAAATCGGCCCATTCTCGAGACACCTCCTCTAAACGGGCTCGAAGGTCATTAAGTTTCCCCTATTTTCTGACATAGAGGGCCTTGAGGTCATCGTGTTCCAACATGAGATTCCTAAGCTCGTCTTCGCATCTGGCAAGCTCTGCCCGAGACTTGGAGAAAGCCTGATCATAGAGCATCACAGCCTGGTCACGAAGAAAGGAGTTAGAAAGGCACAAATCAAATCCCAAACATAGTTGTTAAAAGACAAAGTATACCTGCTTTCGAATCTTATCAGCCTCTTCGAATATAAATGAGGCACCGAGGTCGGGGCCCTCTTCAATACAGGCAAGACATTCCTCGAAGATATCATTCTCCCCAAGGGATGCCCCTGCTTCAAGAGTCTTCATGTTCTGGGCATCCCATATCTGCCCTTCAGAAAAGGATGGGCCTTGTGGAGAGTCACCCACGTCGATCACCCCGAGTGGATCGATCAGGGCCTTCTCCTTATTTTGAGGAGCTTCGGGGTTGGTTCCTTCAGGATCTTCGACCAAGTACTTTTCAGCACAAGGTACGTTCTGGTCACTAGACGGTTTGTGGACTGGGCCCGAGCTCCCTTCGGAGATCCTCTCAACTCGAGATTGAGCCACCTAGGTAGCCTTAGATGTAGTAACCTTTGAAGCACCGGTGTCGCTTCTCCTCCGAGTTACTAACGGGAAGGCATCGCCTTCACCCTTGTTGCGTCCTCTTTTTCTCGCGAAATTGGGTTTCGACATTTTTTGGGACAACTCCTCTTTTTGGGATGGGTAAGGAATTGGAAGAGTCTCCACCTAACGGATTAAGGTGCGTTAGGGCACCTAGAGCAATTAACTCATATAACTAGTTTACATCACCAGAGATCGGGTAAGGGCTCAAATTACCTTGAGGGGAAGGTTTTAGGCACCCCTCGAGGTCCACAACGGTGGGTCCCAGATGAACTTAAATTAAGTGAATTAATCTAAAAAGGGAAGAAAAACAATTTGGACAAATACCAAATTCAATTTATTTTAAACAGGAGTATAGCGGGGTCCTAAGTTTTTTAGCCTATAGGATCATTCCATGCAATATTTTGTAACTCCTTCAAGTCGGGGTGTTACTCATAGAATTAGCGCACAGACAATCATCTCCTTACTACTCAATTACTATCTTTAAATTGTTACCTCAGCGTTCTAGTAGATTCTAGCCCGTTCCTTATGCGTGCACTACCCGTCCCTTGCCTATGGCCCTGGAGGTATTAGGACCTATATTTGGGATAGTTCAAGACCATCCTATGTTACTTAAAAATGTGAAATCTAGGCGACAAACAAAAACAAATAGGACTTTCAGATAAAGAACAAGTATGGGCTCACATTGACCTCCACACATAAACAACAAAAGCATGCAATTAAATCAGCAAACCTTATTAACTTTGGGATCCTATAGGCAGGATATCTATGTGAGAAAACAGAGTGCAGAGACAGTTTTGTTAAGGCGAGCATTAAGACCTGTTTAATTGCCTACTGATTTTATTCAGCATGAATCTGGGCACTTCAGGCAGTAATATGTCACAATTATAAACCCGGAATCATTATTAAGTCCTACAAATATATTTCCTAAGTGATTGACAATAGTGGTTGAATTCAGAATCGATCGACAGAATCCTATATGCATGATCTCTACAAGCTTGTTGATTATAGACCTATAGACATGATTTCTAAGTGTAGCACTGATTTAACTTATAAAGACAGGTTTTATTCCTTTTTGAATCCAATAAGCATGCTTTCTAATTGCTGAATTGACTTAAACCTTATAGGCATGATTTCTAAATGCTGAATTGACTTAAACCTTATAGGCATGATTTCTAAATGCTGGATTGACTTAAACCTTATAGGCATGATTTCTAAATGCTGAATTGACTCAAACCTTATAGGCATAATTTCTAAATGCTGGATTGACTAGAACCTTATAGGCATGATTTCTAAATGCTAGATTGATTTAAAACCTATAGGAAGGATCTCTAAGTTTAAAACTGATTTTTAGTCCTATAGGCATGATATCTATTAACTGGATTGATTTAAACCGTATAGGGAGGATCTCTAAGTTTAAAACTGATTTTTAGTCCTATAGGCATGCTATCTATTAACTGTACATGGGAAGAATTTAAACAGATTGCCAAGAAAGATAATTAGCTCAAAAACCAAGGTCCTATAGGCATGATTGCTAATGCACGTTTGTTGAAAACATGTATAGATCATATGAATAGGATTTCTAATGTACATAATTAAATGGAAGTCCTATAAGCAGGATCTCTAGTATGAAAAATACAGAATCAAAACGATCGTGAATTTCCTATAGGCAGGATTTCTAAACACAGTATGATACTCACATAGTTCAATAAGCATAATTAAATCCTATAGGCAGGATTTCTATCCAGTTTTAACAAAAGATATAAGTAAAACCCCCCCAGCTTCACTAAATATACTCATTTCTGTTATTACAGAGTTATTACAGCCCAAAATATCAAATGGATTACATAATGGTAATAGTTACACTATAGGGAGCCTTCATAGGCCCAAATAAACCTGGGAACCAGGCCTTCCACCATAACAACAGCACAGTGATTCCTCCACAGTCCATTGGAAACAGGTTTCCAGTGTGTCAAAGTTCCCAAAGGCATCAGGGACCCCGGGCAATGCTCACACCAGAACCACACATTTAGAAAGCAATTCATAAGAGATTGGAAAACCAGCCACTAGTGTGTCAGAGTTCAGAGGAGTCTCATGTGAACCCTAGGCAGTGCTCACACTGGGGTGGTTGAGAATCTAAGGGACTAGGAGTGGGTTTTTAAAATCAGTACATGAAAGGGAGAAGGGGCAGGTTTTAAAACAGTTTGATTTTAGAAGAAAGAAAGTTTAGAACACAGAGTTGCAGGCAGAACTGCACCAAGAAGCATACAAAGTTCATACTTAGCACATAGTTCAAATAAGTTGAAGTCTAGTTAAGCTAAATACTCATTCTAGTACTTAAGACAATCATGGCTTAATCACATAAATAATTAGGCAGAAACAGTTAAAATGTCTCGACACATGAATTAAGCAGACAAGGCACATGAGTTAAGCAACAAACTAATTGATTACGTGTTTATAGTGTTCAAAGTGCAGAACAGGTGTAAGATTAGTGCATGAAACAAATTAAACCTTAGGCTAACTTACGAGAGGATTCATATTATTCAAAACAACTTAATCCTAATTTAACAGTGTTACTAGATGGGCTCATAGAATCATGTAAATGACAGAATCATACTGGGAACTAAAGCATGCCATTCGAGCAAAGCATAAAGAATGAAATTACAAAGGGTTCAGGCATACCAATTAAGTGAGAAAGAAATTAAATATGCCACATAAATTAAACTCTAGAACCACTTGGCCTTGGCTTTCAACCGGCCAAAACCAAAAACACTTAGCACAAAAATCAGAAGAAGAGAGCCTAAGTTTTTAGTGAGAATCTGAGAGTTCGAGTCTGTCTAAGTGGAGAGGGAAAAGGAGTTTAAATAGCACTGATTTTAGTAGACAAATAAGGTAATAAGTCAATCATACATAATTAAGGAATGAAAATAATTCCATAATCAGTTTAAATAACAACGTATAATCAGGCAAGCACTACTTAGATTAAGGAAAGTATTATACAAAATAAATCAACAGTCAAATGCTGAATCAAATGAGGTAAAGGAATAATGAGAACAGGTAAATCGAACCAAAAAGGAAATATCAGTACCATACAAAAAGGAAAGACTAAAGCCTCAGTAAAAGATTTCAAAACCCTAAATTTTGGGGTAAACCATAAAATCAGCGGAGAAAACAGGGGTAAAAGTCACATGTTTCATGGAATGAACATAGACGGGAACATATTCACATAATCAAACAGATCGGGCCCTAAATAAAAGGTTCGAAACCACCCTAATTTAAGGTAAGCTATAAAAACCGATAAAGTCAGAAGTAAAGAATCAAATGTTTTAGTAAAAAACAAGTATATACAGAGAGTTATTAAAAAACAAATATTGAACCAAATCTGGTTCGATTAAATAGGGTTAAAACCCTATTTTTAGGTAAGTCAAGATTTAACGAAAAATAGGCCGATTGATGAGTAACAGAGTGAATATAGATGAAGAATAACATTAAAACAAACTAAAATTGAACCAAATCTAGTTCGAATGAAAAATCTAAAAACCCTAACTGAAAGATATTAAAATATTTGTACTCACAGAGGTTAGGATGAACACATACGGAAATAACCAACATATAAGAGATTTTGAGCCAGATTTGGTTCAAATCTCCCAACATCTACTTGCCATTTGAGGAAAGCAATTTAAGTAACAACCCAAATGAGTAGCTGATAAAGAAATAGGGCCAAATACGGTAAGGATGTCTTCAAGCCATGAGGATGATGTCTTCCGGCTATGAGGATGGTGCCTTCAGGCTATGACGCCTTTGGACAAGTTGGCTAATTTCAGCCTATGAGTTGCAGAGACATGATGCTAAAGGCAACAAGATAGAGCTTATCCTTGTGTGAAGTAGAAGGCAGAGCTTAACCCGAGAGAAAATAAAAATTCAAGAGAGACAGTGCTTAGTCTCGTGCGAGATTCAGCACAGTGCTTAGTCCCATGCAATGAGAAGGCAGTGCTTAACCTTATGCAAATAAAGAGACATTGCTTAGTCTCGTGCAAGGATTATGAGACAGGGCTTATTCTCGTGCAGAGAGAAGGCAGTGCTTAGCCTTATGCAAATAGGAGGCAGGGCTTAGCCTTATGCAAATGATTTGAGACAGGGCTTAGTCTCGTGCAGAGAGAAGGCGATTTTTAGACTTATGAAAATATGAGGCAGGTCTTAGCCTTATGCAAATGATTTTGAGACAAGGCTTAGTCTCGTGCAGAGATAAGGCAATGCTTAGCCTTATGCAAATGGGAGGCAGGGCTTAGCCTCATGCAAGGATTTAGACATGGCTTAGTCTCGTGCAGAGAGAAGGCAGTGCTTAGCCTTATGCAAATGGGAGGCAGAACTTAGCCTCATGCAAGTGATTTGAGAAAAATATTAGTCTCATTCAAAGGTTAAGAGATGGCTTAGTCTCATGCAACTGTAAGAGTAAGAGTGAAGTATTCTTAGCTGACAATGTGTTTTATGCATACAGATTGTGTTGTTGCGATGGTGCTTATTATGATGATATAGTCCTGCATCCAAAGAAAATTTGTGAGTTTTGCGGGGGAAGGTTGGTTCGTGTCTTTGCTTGCTCGATTTTCTCCATTATGTCTGAAGATCTTGCTCAAGTTATCAGGGGTAGCATTTGGCTAAAAGTAAAGTTTCTTTTCAAAAGCATGCGTGTATAGTTTTCAAAGACATAGCAATATGTAGTTTAGAAATTAGTTAGATGAACTAGTAACTGTGACATTATTAGAGACATCGCAACTTCCTCTGCCTCCTCAAAATTCTGCCTCAGTTAACTGGATGACCTTTCTGATTGTTCCATATGCTGCGATTGGCTGAACTTGCTTCAAAATTTTGAGGGTCCTCCTCAAAATTCTGCCCCAGTTTCTGATTGTGAAGAAAAATGGAAATTTTATTGAATTGTGACCGAATCCACATGGATGCCTACGTATCCCCTCTTAAAAGGGAATCAGGTCGAGCGTAGTTTAGTCATATGAAGAAAAATAAAATTGTTTACACATAGTATCTTTTGACTGCATCTGAATTGATAGGTTTCAGCCAGACCTCTCCGTCCATATCTACGAGTATGAGCGCTCCTCTTATCAATATTCTGTGAACCATGTAAGGACCTTGCCATTTGGGAGAGAATTTCCCTTTTGCTTCATCTTGATGTGGAAAGATCTATTTTAACACCAGCTGCCCCGGTGTGAGCTGTCTTGACTTGACCCTTTTGTTGAAATCCCTGGACATTCTATTATGATAAAGCTGACTGTGACATACTGCATTCATCCTCTTTCCGTCTATGAGGGATAGTTGCTCATAGCGGCTCCTTATCCATTCTGCGTCGCTGAGTTCGGTTTCTTGTATTATTCTCAAAGAAGGAATATCTACCTCGGCGTGAATGATGGCTTTGGTACTATAAACCAGCAGATATGGAGTAGCTCCGATTAATGTGCGGACTGTGGTACGGTATCCCAGTAAGGCGAATGGTAATTTCTCGTGCCATTGCTTGTGATTCTCTACCATTTTCCTTAGTATCTTTTTGATGTTTTTGTTAGTGGCTTCCACGACTCCATTCATTTGAGGTCTGTATGTCGTGGAATTCTTGTGCTTGATTTTGAAAGTTTCACACAGGGCTTTCATCAGATCACTGTTGAGATTGGCGGCATTGTCATTGATGATGGGCTCTGGAGCCCCAAATCGACAAAAAATTCAGTCTCAGACAAAATCTGCAACGACCTTCTTGGTCAAAACTTTGTAAGATGCAACTTCAACCCATTTAGTGAAGTAGTCGATGGCCACTAAAATGAATCGGCGCCCGTTTGAAGCGGTGGGCTCGATTGGGCCGAGGACATCCATTCCCCAGGCAGCAAAAGGCCAAGGTGAGTTTGTTGCATCAAGCTAGTTTGGCGGTACCCGTATCATGTCTGCATGTATCTGGCATTGGTAGCATTTCTGAAAATACTGGATGCAGTCTGTCTGCATGGTCATCCAAAAGTATCCTGCCCTGAGTATCTTTTTGGCCAAGACAAAGCCATTCATATGTGGACCGCAGGTTCCGGCATGTATCTCCTCGAGCAATTTGGAGGCCTATTTTGCATCAACACACCTTAATAGTCCTAGATCTAGAGTTTTTCAGTACAGTGTTCCTCCGCTGTGGAAGAAGTGATTGGACAACCTCTGAAGTGTGCATTTATGAGTATGGTTTGCATGCTCCGGGTATTCTCTTTTTGCCAAGTACTCTTTGATGTCGTCGAACAAAGGATTTCCATCTGTTTCTTGTTCAACATGATCACAGTATGCCGACTGATTATGGATCCTCACCGGAATGGGATCGATGAAATTCTTATCTGGATGTTGTATCATTGATGACAAGGTGGACAATGCGTCTGCCAATTCATTCTGAATTCTGGGGATATGCTGAAATTCTTGGTAGCCCACTCTCCTTGAACTTGATGTGCCAGTAGGTCTGAATCGCCGATCACCAGCAGTTCCTGAATATTCATATCAACAGCCAGATTGAGCCCCAATATGCAAGCTTCATATTCCTCCATGTTGTTAGTACATGGGAATCTGAGTTTTGCTAACACCGGTCAATGCTGACTGGTTTATGATACCAAGACGACTCTGATACCTACTCCTTTGAAATTCGGGGCTCCGTCGAAAAACATTCTCCAACTGTCATAGGCTTCAACAATGTCTTCTCCTATGAATGACACCTCTTCGTCAGGAAAATACGTTTTTAGGGGTTCAGATTCTCCTCCCACAGGATTTTCAGCAAGATGATTAGCTAATGCCTGTCCATTGACTGCCTTTTGAGTAGATGATGTCGAACTCACTCAGCAAGATTTTCCATTTGGCCAGCTTCCCAGTAGGCATGGGTTTCTGAAAGATGTACTTCAGGGGATCCATCCTTGATATGAGATATGTAGTATAGGAACAAAAGTAATGCCTTAGCTTCTGAGCTATCCAGGTTAGAGAAACAAGTGTGTTCTAGCAGAGAGTACCGTGCTTTATATGGAGTGAACTTCTTACTCAAGTAATATATGGCCTTATCCTTTCTTCCCGTCTCGTCATGCTATCCCAGAACACAACCGAAAGCTCCATCTAACACTGCAAGGTAGAGTAGTAGTGTTCTACCTCTGGCGGGACTAACACTGGCGGTGTGGATAGATATTCCTTGATTTTGTCAAAAGCCTTTTGACAATCTTCGGTTCAACAAGTTGTGGCATCGTTCTTCAGCATTTTGAAAATCGGCTCACATATTACTGTGGACTGTGCTATGAAACGGTTGATGTAGTTGAGGCGTCCCAAGAAACTCATGTCACGACCCAAAATCCATTAAGGTCGTGATGGCACTGGACACCACTGTCGGGCAACTTAATCATTTAAATAGTTAATAAAATCTTTATTTTTAAAATTCTTGAAGTCATCCTTTATTTATTTATTTATTTTACTTTTCTTAAATAATAATTAGCGAACTTCCACTGAGTAAACAATAATATCTTAACAAATTTAAATAGTGAATAAATCCCATAATTTCCNACTCTATTCCTCGGCGACTGACAATTAATCCCAACAATTTTTCGGCAGGAACCCCGAATGCACATTTTGCGAGATTTAACTTTAGATTGTACTTCCGCAGCCGGTCAAAGAATTTCCTTAAATCATCTATGTGATTTGTGGACTTCTTGGATTTGATGATGACATCGTCAACATATACCTCTATTTCTTTACGTATCATATCATGGAAGATCGTTGTCATAGCCCTCATGTAGGTGGCCCCAACATTCTTTATATCGAATGGCGTTGTTTTGTAACAATACACTCGAATGGTGTAATGAAGGCTATTTTCTCTGCGTCTTCTTCGTCCATCGAGATTTGATGATAACCTGCGAAGCAATCTGATCACGCTCAACTATGTCTTCTGTAAAGACTAAACGGGCGTTGCAAATATAAATCTGG
>ML448809.1:15000-17386 GCA_005239535.1 Nicotiana rustica
CGTATGCCAGGAATCGAATTCCGAGGTCCCAAGCCCGAGAAATGAATTTTTTAAAGAAAATTATTTTCTGAAAATAATAAAGGTTTTTGAAAATAAAGTTTGATGTGAAAACCGTGTTACCGGTCCCGTATTATGGTTCCGGATCCTGGAACAAGTTTAATATATGTTATGTGATTTATCTGTGAATTTTGGTGTAAAACGGACTTGGAATGACGTGTTTTGGATCAAAATTGGAAAAATTAAGCCTAATGAAATTTTAAGGAAATTTTAAGAGTTTTGAGGTTTAATTCCTTGATTTTGATGGTGTTTTGGTGATTTAAATGCTGGAATAAGTCCGTAGGATGGTTTGGTAGTCGTGTGTGTTTTTGGTTTGGAACCCCGAGGGCTCGGGTGAGTTTCGAGTAGCTAACGGGGTGTAAATGAGTCAAAAATCTGGAGTTTTGGTTGATTTTCTGGTGTCTGGTAGCTTTGTCTATGCGATCACATAGGTGGAGCTGCGATCGCATAGAATTGAGAGTGGGGGAGGGGTCTTTTTTCCTCTTTGATCGCATGGATGGGTCCGCGATCGCAGTGTAGGGAGTCCAGATTTTATGTGATCGCATTCCTTTTTCGCGATCGCGTAGTGTACCAGGGTGACTGGGTGGGGGCTAGGTAGTTCTTCTATGCGGTCGCATCATTGCCTCCGCGATCGCAGAGGTCTGTGGAGTTGACCTTTCGCGATCGCAGCCTTCCATTTGCGGTCGCATAGTAGGGATTCCTATAGCTCTACGATCGCAACCCTTCTTTCGCGATCACAGAGAACAAAATTGCCCAGTTATTTCCTTAAGTCAAAACATAATGCTCATTACGGGAATTCCATATTTTTCACCCTCTCCTTCTTCTCCACAGCCCCCTTAGCCATTCTGAAGAGCTCCATCAATATATCCTCCTAGGTAATCAATTCTAACTCCATTTTTCTTCCATTATCATCATCTATCACTAGAATCTAGGCCTAAAATCTTAAAATCAAAGTAGAAATTAGGGGTTTTGGGTAGAGTTAGGGTTTATGGGATTTTGGGTAATTCAACCTCAATTTGGGGTCGGATTTCAAAACAAATTATATATTCTAACTCATGGGGGTATGGGAGATCGGGTTTTGGTCCGAGCCTCGTGGTTGGACCTAGCAGGCCCGGGGTCGAATTTTGGAAATTTTGGAAGAATGATAGGAATTGCATATCTAGGCTATGTTATTGTGTTATTGAGTCTTTATTGATATTATTGAATTAATTATTCCTAGATATCGTTGTTTCAGAGTCAGATTATAAAGGAAAGACGGTCTTAGAGGGTTGATTGCTATACTTTGGACACGAGGTAAGTGTCTTGCCTGACTTTGGTGAGGGAATAGGTGTTATTTGCTATGTGCTAAGTGATTATCATGTTCATTGCATAGGTGAGGTGACGAGTACCTATGCAATGTGTGTCAAGCATGTCCGTGAGTCTATTTTGATAGAAATTGTAGTATTTCTTCCATGTTTATCATATTATGAGCTTGTCTCTACTTGGTAATTTATTCTGCTTGACTGTATTGGTTGTTGATCTTAAGAAGTGTTGATACGATTGATAATCGTAAAGCGTACAATTGAGGTGATTGGTTATAGCTGAGACCCTTGCCGGGCATTTATTGAGTTATTAATTGATGTTTTTCCCTTGCCGAGTGATTTGAACTGTATATTTCCACTATAATGTACTCCTTGCCATTATATCTGTTATTGTTTGGTGAGGAAGAGTATAAAGCACGAAGGGTGATGCCGTGCCTGATATTTGATTACATTGCATAGTGAGGAAGAGTGTAAATCACGAAGGGTGGTGCCGTGCCATGATTCATATTGATTATAAGCACGAAGGTTAATGTCGTGCCATGATTTTCATTGATTATAAGCACGAAGGTTAATGCCGTGCTATGATTTACATTGCCTTACATTGTACATTGCATTGTGAGGAAGAGAGTAAAATCACGAAGGGTGATGCCGTGCCATGATATTTGATTACATTGCATTGTGAGGAACAGAGTAAAAGCACGAGGGGTGATGCCGTGCCATTGTTTACATTTCTGGTACTTATACTTGTTTCGTTGGCTATTGTGTTAGATTGCCTCCCTTGTTTACTTCTATCTGTCAATTTGACTGCTTTATTTCACTTATTCCCCTTTACTGCTCCCGTATCCTTTACTTGTCTGTTTATCTTTGCCTTGTATTATCCCTGTTACCTGCGGTAGAATAGGACAGGTTATCACTATTGTCAAGTCTAGCCTCGTCACTACTTCGGCCGAGGTTAGGCTCGGCACTTACTCAGTACATGGGGTCGGTTGTACTGATGCTACACTGCACTTCTTAATGTTGTGCAGATC
>ML448809.1:21025-37798 GCA_005239535.1 Nicotiana rustica
CTGAGAGATCGGCAGTTGTACGCCAAGTTTTCTAAGTGTGAGTTCTGGTTGAGTTCTGTGGCATTCTTAGTCCACGTTGTATCGGTAGAGGGCATTCAGGTGGATCCGAAGAAAGTTTCAGCAGTTAGAGTTTGGCCTAGGCCCACTTCAGCCATAGAGATTCGGAATTTCTTGGGCCTAGCAGGCTATTATCGCCGGTTCGTAGAGGGGTTTTCATCTATAGCATCCCCTATGACAAAGTTGATGCAGAAGAGTGTTCAGTTCAGATGGTCCGAGGAGTGTGAAGCGAGCTTTCAGAAGCTCAAGACCACAACACCAGTATTGGTATTGCCCACATGTTCAGGTTCGTATACCGTGTATTGTGATGCTTCACGGGTTGGACTTGGTGCGCTATTGATGCAGGAGGGAAAGGTTATAGCCTACACATCTCGTTAATTGAAGATCCACGAGAAGAACTATCCAGTCCATGATTTAGAGCTTGCAGCTATTGTTCATGCCTTGAAGATTTGGAGGCACTATTTGTATGGGGTACTGTGTGAGGTATTCACTGATCACAAGAGTTTGCAATACTTGTTTAAGAAAAATGAGTTGAATATGAGGCAGAGGAGGTGGTTAGAGTTGCTGTAGGATTATGATATTACTATTCTCTATTACCCGGGAAAAGCCAATGTGGTGGCCGATGCTTTCAGCCGGAAGTCAGTCCGTATGGCTAGATTGGCCTATTTATCAGTTGGAGAGCGACCTTTGGCTTTGGATGTTCAGGCGTTAGCCAATCGATTTGTTACATTGGAGTTTTCTGAGGCTGGCAGTGTTTTGGCCCATACCGTCGCTCGTTTTTCATTCCATGATCGTATTCGCGCCAAGCAGTATGATGATCATCATTTGTGTGCTCTCAGAGATGCGGTTTGGCACGGACGTGCCAAGCAGGTCATAGTCGATGCTGAGGGAGTTTTCAGATTGCAGGGTCATATTTGTGTACCCGATGTTGATGGCATTCGTGAGTTGATATTATAGGAGGCCCATAGTTCCCGATATTCCATTCATCCGGGCGCCGCGAAGATGTACCTGAACTTGCGGCATCATTATTGGTGGCGTGGAATGAAGAAGGATATTGTGGCTTATGTAGCTTGGTGCTTGAATTGTCATCAGGTTAAGTATGAGCACTAGAGACCCGGTGGTTTGATGCAGCAGACTCAGCTTCCTGAGTGGAAGTGGGAGCGTATCACGATGGATTTTGTAGTTTGGCTTCCATGGACTCAGAGGATGGTGGATGCAGTGTGGGTTGTTGTGGATAGGCTGACCAAGTCAGCACACTTCATTCATGTGTCAGTTTCGTATTCAGCGGAGAAGATGGCAAAGATCAATATGAGAGAGATTGTTAGATTGCATGGTGTGCCCCTATCCATTATATCAGACCGAGGTACTCAGTTTACCTCCCATTTCTGTAGAGTATTTCAGCGAGAGTTGGGCACACAGATTGAGTTGAGCACAACATTTCATCCTCAGACGGACGGACAGTCCGAGCGTACTATTAAGATTTTGGAGGATATGTTGTGAGCTTGTGTTATTGATTTTGGTGGTTCATGGGATCAGTTCTTGCCTTTATCATAGTTTGCCTAAAACAACAGTTACCAGTCGAGCATTCAGATGGCTCCGTATGAAGCGTTGTATGGTAGGCGGTGTCGGTCTCCAGTCGGATGGTTTGAGCCTGGAGAGGCTAGATTATTGGGTTCTAAGTTAGTCCAGGATGCCATGGATAAGGTGAAGATTATTCAGGATAGGCTTCGTACATCTTAGCCTAGACAAAAGAGTTATGAAGATCGTAGAGTTCGAGATTTGGCTTTCATGGTAGGAGACCAGGTGTTCCTTTGAGTGTCAGCGTGATGAGATTCAGAAAGAAGGGCAAGTTGAGCCCTAGGTATATTGGTCCATTTGAGATTTTGGATAATGTAGGAGAGGTGGCCTACAGACTTGCCTTGCCACCGCATTTATCAGCAGTGCATCCAGTGTTTCATGTATCCATGCTCCGGAGGTATATTGCAGATCCATCTCATGTTCTTGACTTCAGCGGTGTCCAGTTGGACAATGATCTGCCTTATGAGGAGGAGCCGGTAGTTATATTAGATAGGAAGGTTCGCTAGTTGAGGTCGAAGAGTTATCCTTCGGTCCGTGTTCAGTGGAGGGGTCAGCCTGCCGAGGCAGCTACCTGGGAGTCCGAGTCCGATATGAGGAGCCGTTATCCCCATCTTTTCTTAGACACAAGTACTTTTCTACGTCCGTTCGAGGACGAACGTTTGTTTTAGAGGCATCGTTTGTGATGACCCAAAAGGTCATCCTAAGTAATTCTAGCTAAATCTGTATTCTGAGGCCCCGAAAGCCTCCGTTAATCTCACCTCGATATGTGTGCGCAACCCGAGCAAGAAGCCGAGAAGTCGGTATGTCAAAATTTGATGAAAATAGAATTTTATGATAATTAAATGAATAAAGTTGACTTTGGTCAACATTTTTGGTAAACGGACTCGGACCCGTGATGTGACGGTCCCGTAGGGTCTGTAGGAAAATATGGGACTTGTGCGTATGCCCGGAATCGAAATTCGACGTCCCAAGCCTGAGAAATGAATTTTTTAAAGAATATTGTTTTTTGAAAATAATAAAGGTTTTTGAAAATGAAGTTTGATGTGAAAACGAACTTGGAATGACGTGTAAAATAATAAAGGTTCTTATATGTTATGTGATTTATCTGTGAATTTTGGTGTAAAACGGACTTGGAATGACGTGTTTCGGATCAAAATTGAAAAAATTAGGCCTTATGAAATTTTAAGGAAATTTTATGAGTTTTGAGGTTTAGTTCCTTGATTTTGATGGTGTTTTGGTGATTTAAATGTTGGAATAAGTATGTAGGATGGTTTGGGAGTCGTGTGTGTTTTTGGTTTGGAGCCCCGAGGGCTCGGGTGAGTTTCGGGTAGCTAACTGGGTGCAAATGAGTCAAAACTCTGGTGTTTTGGTTGATTTTCTGGTGTCTGGTAGCTTAGTCTATGCGATCGCATAGGTGGAGTTGCGATAGCATGGATGGGTCCGCGATCGCAGTGTAGGGAGTCCAGATGTTCTGCGATCGCATTCTTTCTTCGCGATCGCGTAGTGTACCAGGGTGACTGGGTGGGGGCTAGGTAGTTCTTCTCTGTGGTCGCATCATTGCCTCCGCGATCGCAGAGGTCTATGGAGTTGACCTTCCGCGATCGCAGCCTTCCGTTTGCGGTCGCATAGTAGGGATTCCTACAGCTCTGCGATCGCAGCCCTTCTTCCGCGATCGCAGAGAACAAAATCGCCCAGTTATTTCCTTAAGTCAAAACAGAATGCTCATTACAGGAATTCCATATTTTGCACCCTCTCCTTCTTCTCCGCAGCCCCCTTAGCCATTTTGAAGAGCTCCATCACTATATCCTCCTAGGTAATCAATTCTAACTCCATGTTTCTTCCATTATCATCACCTATCACTAGAATCTAGGCCTAAAATCAAAGTAGAAATTAGGGGTTTTGGGTAGAGTTAGGGTTTATGGGATTTTGGGTAATTCAACCTCAATTTGGGGTCGGATTTCAAAACAAATTATATATTCTAATTCGTGGGGGTATGGGTGATCCGGTTTTGGTCCGAGCCTCGTATTTGGACCAAGCGGGCCTGTGGTCGAATTTTAGAAAATTTGGAAGAATGATATAAATTGCATATCTAGGCTATCGGATTGTGTTATTGAGTATTTATTGATATTATTGAATTAATTGTGCCTAGATATCGTTGTTTCGGAGTCGGATTACAAAGGAAAGGCGGTCTTAGAGGGTTGATTGCTATACTTTGGACCCGAGGTAAGTGTCTTGCCTAACTTTGGTGAGGGAATAGGTGTTATTTGCTATGTGCTAAGTGATTATCATGTTCATTGCATAGGTGAGGTGACGAGTACCTATGCAATGTGTGTCAAGCATGTCCGTGAGTCTATTTTGATAGAAATTGCAGTATTTCTTCCATGTTTAGCATATTATGAGATTNCAATGTGTTTACTTCTATCTGTCAATTTGAGTGCTTCATTTCACTTGTTCCCCTTTACTGCTCCGGTATCCTTTACTTGTCTGTAGCCTTGTATTATCCCTGTTACCTGCGGTAGAATAGGACAGGTTATCGCTATTGTCAAGTCTAGCCTCGTCACTACTTCGGCCGAGGTTAGGCTCGGCACTTACTCAGTACATGGGGTCGGTTGTACTGATACTACACTACACTTCTCAATGTTGTGCAGATCCCTCTTTCGGACCTAGTAGACCGCTCTGAGGGATCACCTTCAGTCCACACCGAGTTTCAAGGTTTACCGCTGGCGTTCGTGGACCTTGGAGTCTCTCCTGTTCATTAGTTCTCCTATTGTCTTATTTCTTCTGTATCTCCAAAGACAATTATGTATTTCTTTTCAGACTATGTATTTAAAATTGGTAAATATTGAATTATGAAACCAAATGGGACAGGGAACACTTAGTGTAATTCATGTTGTCTTGCTTAACCCCGCATTTGGGCTCCATCACGACCTGAGTTAGGATTTGGGTCGTGACAATACCCCTCAATTCCCTCTTCAAATCCTCTCAAAGAGCTCCCAACCGAACACAAATGGTGAAAAAATGACCAAATTTTGCGAAGGCAACCTTATATAGGTTCTGCCAAGAACACTCGCACCTCCGACCCCAAGATACGCACCTACGGCGCCGCACTTGCGGCAAATCCCTCGCAGGTGTGATTTTTACTTAAATCTCGAAAACCGCTTCTGCAGTCAAATTCTTGCATCTGCGATCACGCAGGTGCGGTCATCTCCTCGCACCTGAGGTTTCTGACCATCACATCACTGGCCACACCTGCGGCTGCCCATGTGCTTCTGCGGCCTCGCACTTGCGGTCTCCAATCCGCAGGAGCGATTATGACATCACCAGCAGCTCCAGCTGCCTTTCCAAGCTTCCAACTTTTCGAAAATCATCCGAAATCAATCTCGAGACCCTCGGGGCCTCAACCAAAAAAACTAACAAGTCATATACCATCACCCGGACTTAGTCGAACCTTCGGAAAATTCAAGACAACATCAAAACGCCGAATTAACCCCTAATACAAGCCTAAGGATTTCTAAACTTCCGTAATTCGCCAACGATGTCGAAACCACCCAAACCACGTCCGAATGACATGAAATTTTGCGCACACATCCCAAATGACACTACGAACCTGTTCCAACTTTCGGAATTCCATTCCGACCCCGATAGCTAATTTTCCACTGTCGACCGGAATTTGCCAAAAACTAAATTTTGCCAATTCGAACCTAATTCTACTCCTGACATCAAAATAACATTCCCAGATCATTTACCCATAAGTCAACTTCCGGTTGACTTTTCCAACTGTTAAACTATCTTAGGAGATTAAGTGTCTCCTTTCACACCATAACCACTACGAACCCGAGCCAATCGATCCAACACAACATAAATGAGTTGAACAACACATAATAAAGTAGAAATAGGGGAAACAAGGCTAAACTCCCGGATCGTTACATTCTTCCGCACTTAAACATACATTCGTCCTCGAACGTGCCTAGAGTTGTTCCAAAAACCACCAAAATTGTCGTGTAACCTACCATGCACATACCCAGAGGTGATCCCATGTCATCCTATCCCATATAGATCCAATAGCACAACACAGTTGAAATTTCAGAATCTAACTTGACCCATAAGCCTTAGAACCAAATTTCCACTTCTGAAATAATTACAAGATCAAAATTCCGCAACTATAAACTGAATAAGTCTGAACACGCTGTATCAAGCCATATTCGTAACCCAAGATGAAATCACATAATATACTGCATGACTTAAACACTCATAGCGATAACTCCTAATCACAATAGCTACTCAAAATAACCCAATATCGGTACATAACCTCTTATCAAGCAATGCCTTGCTCTAACACTTTCATACACTGCCGATGATGAAATAAACACGTAGAAACTAGAAACCATTCGTCCGATCAGCCAGTCATGGAGCTCCCCCTTTCTCCGACAGGAACTATAGCAGATTTCTAAGCCAACTTCCGATATAATACTTTAAAACACGATGTAGTCAACTCTAGTAGTATTCATTCTAGGCCGCATGACCTCTTCTCATCCAACACAACCACTCTGATGACATGACGCATCAATACAATCCAAAGCCAAAACCTGTGCAACTCGTGCACTCAATAGCAATAACCCACGAACTCAAATCATAGAAAAGATTCACATAAGAGGACTATCATGCCATTAACAAGTACCATCACAACACTATTCTAAGAGCCTGACACACATCGAAAAGCCAAAACACACGAAGCAGACACAAAGGGTCATACATTTACATAAATATGCTACAACGCGCGATCCCACCCAAACGCTGATCCACGTGAAATACTCTATACCACCTTGCTCAAAATCAATAACCATGAGCAATTCGACATCAAGTACTCAAGGTGCATTGCCATAGCCATGGAAAATCGGATGATACCATGCCACACGAATCAGAAAGAACGTAAGCAATATGTCTCAATCCCGCAATACCCAATTACTTACCTTACTCAAATCCTAATGTTTTAGACTTCAGTACTACACAATATTACAAGTTAATTGTGCAGTACCCAATTTTTGAGTGTTGTCTAATAAGAAGAACCTGGTTCTTCTTAGTATACTACTTACTACTGTTTGCGGAATAATTAAGAAGTAATAGTAACGACACAGAGATTTTTACGTGGAAAACACCTGGCTGAAAAGGTGAAAAAACAACGACCTACTCCTCAGTAGGATTTTCTCAAACTAAAACTCTGAGCTAAAACGGACTTACAAAATAAACTCTTTTGTAATCCTAGGACTAACTCTAATCCTCTTTGTATCAACTAAACTCTAGCTAATTTCTACAGATTTCAAGCTAACTCTAACTTGATCAATTTGTACCTATTACAATTGCTTCTATGAAAGTTGATAAGATACAATATTAAAACTCCTACTACAATCAACTAGACTCAGTACACAAATAATGGAACTGTTTCTTCTAGTTAAACTCTAGTCTTTGTATTGCACAACAATTTTGCTTGCAAAATATCTTTGGAACTTTTGCCTCAGAACTTGATTCACTTTAGTACTTGTGCGTCTCTTTTTGAGCAGTAATACATTGATTATTTATAGAGTTCGTTTGTTGAGTCCATGATTCAATTCTGATCCAACTCTTCCTTGGTAAACGAGTTTGATTGTAACTCAACTTCCTTCCTCTATTTCTGTCCTAGCTGAAATCAACTTATGTCTTCTCTATCAATTTGCAACCTTTTCGTATTAGGAGACATTCTCTTAGTTCTTTGATACTCAGCAATCATGGATATCTCCTAGACTTGTATGATTCTTGTTCCAACTGCTTCATTCAGATGTGTATTCTATGATGGACCTGGTTCAACTTGTCACATTTTGTCAATCTTCAAAACCCATTCAGTGACATGGGCCAACAAATTCCCCCTTTTTGATGATGACAAACTCTGTGCTTTTATCCTGTATACACATCCAACACTTTGTATATTTGTGCGCATTAATCATCAAGAACCAGGTTCATTAGGTTATAAATATCACTTTTAAAATTTTTGAACAACACAACACATCAACACATCTTCCCCTTTTTGTCATCATCGAAAAGTTGCAAAATGATACTTACCAGTTATTAATTCTTACTCATGGCCAATTTAGGCAACTGCAGGTGCCAACATGATTAATCACCACAAGAAACCAATAATGTAAGCTAAATCATAAATAGAGACATTTTTCAAAACACCAAGCTTTCATTGATTAACATTGATTATCGACACCAAAACAGATTAAAATAAAAAACAACCAAAACATGAGTAAGACATAATTAAAAACTGAAACAAAAGACATTTGACACAGTCCCGAACTGGGCACTTGATAGGATAGGAGGGGTAGTTCTGGAAATTCCTAAGTCTGGGGTGGTGCAGAAGTGGCAGGATACTTGGTTTGGAGAAGAGACAACATTTGGTGTAAGACACCCTCGTTTTTCTCCTTCTCCTTGGCTAATTCATCTTTGAGAGCATCACGCTCACCTTCCACCTCAACTAATCGAGTCTTCAAACGAAGGATCTCCATATCCTTTTGCTCGCTTTCTTACACCAGAGTACGGACCTTGCTGTTGACCGGTTGCTTCCGAGATGAACCAGTTTCATCTACCGGGGCACTGACAGTGTAATCACAAGACACCAAAGTGTCCTTCCCAAAGAAATCCTTTGCAGTAGCCATTTCAGCCTTCTTTGTGGGAACTCCAAAATGAGCCAGAAGTGGAGTAAGTATAAAGCCATAAGGATTTGCATGGGCCTTGGTGCCATTCACCACTCTGTCCAAAAGTTGGGTGATCAAATATCGCCAATTGATCTGCTTGCCTCTGTATAGGCACTCCATGAGCGTTAGATCCCTGTAGTTGGCAATGTGCCCGTGTTCTTGTCTGGGCAGCAGAAATTTAATTACAAACTCAAAGAACAACTTGTGTTCAAGCTTCATCTCGCTTTTGTACACAGCCCTGGGCTCAGGCTCTTCTTCATTATCATAAAAGAATCTGGTGATGTTAAGTGCCGAGGCCATTCCATCCAAGCAAGGCCATCTCTGCCTTGTATAGTCATCATAGACTACATATGGAATGTCTAGAATGACTCCCAGTTCTTGAGCGTCAAAGGAGACTTCAACTCCCCTGACCAATGATGTAACCCTTCCTCCAATCACAATTGCATTCCCCATGAACTCCACAACCTCATTTCTGACCAGCCTGCCTTCCATGCGAAGGACCATGTCCTTCCAGCCTTGAGCTGCCACAAAATCCACTAAGTATCTCATACCCGGCTCCTCTAAATCCTTTAGTAACTTTCTCTTCTTAATATGTCTCTTTCCAAACATGGCAACTCTGTCAATCGACACTTCTCCAACCTCCTTCTCTTCATCTCCACTGCATTCAGGATCATCATCCCTCTCAACAATCTGAACTTTCTTCTTTGACTTTACTTTAGACCGTGTCCTCGTAGATGTACTCATGGTGGTAACAGACACATGAGATGACTTCTTTGTGGAAGTCTTAGCCAATTTGGGCTTAGGTGTCTTGATCACCACAGGAGAAACCTCTACTTCTTATTGGAGCAGGTCCAACACCTCATCAACAGCAATAGCCTCAACAGGCTCCCCGACTTGCGCTTTCCCTTTCTCAGCCTTCTTTCTTTTGCTCTGTGATGACCCAAAAGGGTCATCTTATGTAAAGTTAATTATGATTGTGTTCCAAGTCCCCGAAAGCCTCCGTTAATCTCACCTCGATATGCGTGCACAGCTCAGGCGCGTAGCCGGGAAGCCTTTATGTGAAAACTTGATTAAGAGTTGACTTCATGTTAATTAATTGAATAAAGTTGACTTTGGTCAATATTTTTCGTAAACGGACCCGGACCAGTGATCTGACGATCCCGGAAGGTCCGTAGGAAAATATGGGACTTGGGCATATGCCCAGAATCAAATTTCGAGGACCCAAGTCCGAGAAATGAATTTTTAAAGAAAATTATTTTATAAAAAATATTAAAGGCTGATGAAAATGAACCTTGATGTGAAACCTGTGCTGCCGGGCCCGTATTATGATTTCGGAGCCCGGAACAGGTTCAATATGTGTTATTTAAGTTATCTGTGAAATTTGGTAAGAAACAGACTTGATTTGATGGGTTTCAGATCAAAATGAGTAAATTGGAGTTAATGAAGTTTTGAGGATTTTCATAAAATTTGAAATTTTGCTTGAAATGTGGTTTTCTGTTCCCGAGGTCTGAATGAAATTCCGAGACCGGTGACAGTTCCGTTATGTCATTCATGACTTGTATGCAAAATTTGAAATTATTCCGAGTAGTATAGACCGGTGCGGTGCATTGAAGTGAATTCTAGAATTTCAAGTTCTTAAGTTTTGATTCAATTTTGTTTTGGGGTTGAATTCTGAGTTTCGTTTTTGTTTTTCAGGTTCCGAGAGTTCGAGCGAGTCCGTATCATGAAGACGGGCATGCCGGTGCTTTTGGACGAGGTCCCGAGGTGCTCGGGTGAGTTTTGGACCCCGGGAGATAAGTTAGAAAACCAGAAATTTCCGTTATCTGGTTTCCTTCTCTGCGATCGCAGAAGGTGGGTTGCGATCGCGGAGAAGGATTTTGCTGGGCTGTTGATTGTTCTCTGCGATCGCAGCCTCCCCTTCGCAATCGCAGAGGTCTGGGTTCCACACCTTCGCGATCGCAGTCTTTTATCGCGATCGCATTGAGTCGCATCTGGTCCGGGTGAGATTGTTCTTTGCGATCGCAGGACCTCTTCCGCGATCGCAGAGGTCTGGCAAGTTTGCCTTCGCGCTCGAAGGACCTCTGCCGCGATCGCAGGTATCTTGCCAGTTCGCCTTCACGATCGCAATGTCGTTGTCATGATCGCAGTTAAGGAATCCCTGGGCAGTTTTATAAAATACGAGACTTAACATTTTTCCTCCATTTTCATCTTTCCCTTAAAGTTTTTAGAGAGCTCTTCAAGGGACCTTCCACCACTGCTATTGAGGTAAGTAAATTCCATAGTTTTACTAGTTTCAAACATTCATTCCTAGTTAAATTCACTATATCTAAAATCATAGAATTAGGTAGTAATTTTAGGATTCTTGAGGATTCCGTGATTTTCCATTTTAGGCCATGAATTCTAGTAGAAATCACACCTTAATGATCCTTAGGCTATGGGTGAGTGATCCCTTCGAGAAGTTTCGGAATTTGATCATGAGGGACCGGGGTTTGAATTCGGGAATTCTTCAAGAATAGCGATTTTATTGAATAACTAGGATAACTTCCCTCTTTGTGCATGCATTGATATTATTTTATACCTTTTGGCTAGTTGCGAGTCCTCGGGTGTAGAGTTCGGAGTTTCGGGCGCAATTGTGGTCCGAGGGGTAGATTCGACACGAGGTGAGTTTCCTTTCTAACCTTGTAAGAGGAAATTGTCCCCATAGGTGATGTATATTCTATGTGTAAATTGTTGCGGGCTACGTACGCGCCAAGTGACGAGAGTTCGCACGTAGCGGCTATTATTGTTATGTACGGGTAGTTAGGCCCACATCATGCCTTGTATGCTTTCTCGTAATGCCATATATGTTTTTTCTTGTAATGTTTTATATGATTTATTGTGACGCCATGTGTACTAAAAGGTTATGTTTTGTATAGTGTTGTTCCTCTGAGGCTTTATGGAAAATTTTTTGAATGGTAAGGAATTTGTTATGGAAAGTATTGAGAAATTATGAAATATATGGGATCGAGCCGTATGCCATGACAGTGTTGAAAAGAAATAGAAATGAATATGGGATCGGGTCGTACGCCACGACAGTGTTGAAAAGAAATTGAAATGAATATGGGATCGGGCCGTACGCCACGCCAGTGTTGAAAAGAAATTGAAATGAATATGGGATCGGGCCGTACGACATGGCAGTGTTGAAAAGAAATTGAAATGAATATGGGATCGGGTTGTACGCCACGGCAGTGTTGGAAGGAAACTGAAATGAATATGGGATCGGGCCGTACGCCACGACGAGTGCAGAAGGTACTTTATGGGAGCGGGCCGTACGCCACGGCGGATCTAAGAATTTGTGATTATTGTTTCGTGCGGTGGTCTTACCCTTGAAAGTGTTTTTTTGTTTAGTTCAGCAATTGTTTGGATTTCTGCTCTTGATATATATATATATATATTTGTTGCTTATCTCCCTGACATGCCTACTGTATTCCATTATATTCTACCATATGTTATTATTGTTGGACCTTAGTGATTATCGAGTCGACCTCTCATCACTACTTCTTCGAGTTTAGGCGGGATACTCACTGGGCACATATTTATTTAATATGTACTCATGTTGCACTTTCTTTTCTTTTCTGTACATGGCTGTACAGGTCCGGAGGCTGGTACGTCTGATTATCAGGTCGGTGCTAGATATTGATAGCGTGGTCATACTTCACGGTGAGCTGCTTTCCCGGCGACTTCCTAGCAGCACCCTGGAGTTCTTTTGTTATAATCTTTGTCCATTTCATTCAGACTGAGACTCTGTATATATTGTAGTCATTGTATATTCAGTAGTTTCCCATGACACTCGTGACACTAGTTCCTGGCACACACGCGTAGTGTATGTATATCCTTTGGGTTTGGGTTGTACAGGCATGCGTATGCTTTATTTCCATGTCAAGCTATCATCATGTTTAACCGTTTAAAATTTGCGAATGTTGACTTGTTTAATTGGATGGGAAGGGTATCACTTAGTGTAATTTTTGTTGGCTTGCCTAACCCCGTCGTTGGGCGCCATCACGACCCGGCTTAGGATTCTGGGTTGTGAATATGTGGTATCGGAGCACTAGGTTCACGTAAGTCTTACGAGTCACGGGCATGCCCAGTAGAGTCTTGCGGATTGGTACGAAGATGTCTGTACTTATCTTCAGGAGGCTATGGGGTGTTAGGAAACTTCCCTTTATTCATATCCTGTCGTGCAATCTATGAGGTACTCAAACTTATTCTTTTATTCTCTCACAGATGGTGAGGACACGCGCATCCAATGTTCCTGGTCCGGGAGAGGCTGCTGCTCCGGCTGCCCAAGGTCGGGGTAGAGGCAGGGGTAGAGCACCTGCTCGAGGCAGGGGACGAGGGCGTCCCAGAGCACCACTAGTGGCACCACCAGAGGATCCTATTATGGAGGAGCAGGATGATGTGCCTCCAGTAGCACCTGCTCCAGTGGATTTCATGATGGGGCCAGGTTTCCAGGAGGTCATGGGCCGTATGATGAGATTCATGGACACTATGTCTCAGGCTGGTTTATTTCAAGCCAACCCTGCTACTTCTCTGGCGGGAGAGGGAGTCCAGACTCCTACCGCTCAGGCCACAGGTCAGGCAGCAGCATCACGTCATACCACGGGCACACCGCTCGTGGGAGGGGTTCAGCCCGTAGTAGCAACCCCAGAGCCCAGGCCAGTTGCAGAGTGTGACCAGCAGAAGATGTTGGATAGATGGACCCAACTCCACCCTCCAGTCTTCGGAAGTGAGCGGGGAGAGGATGCTAAGGAATTTATTGATAGGTGCAGGGACAGACTGCACAACATGAGGGTTTTGGAGTCCCATGGAGTGGATTTCACCACATTTTTGTTAGAGGGCAGAGCTCGTAGGTGGTGGCAGTCACATATTCTTAGCAGACCAGCAGATTCTCCTCCTGTCACTTGGGACCAGTTCGCTCAGCTATTTCTAGACAGATACCTTCCACCTTCTGAGAGGGAGGAGCTACGGGGTCAGTTTGATCGACTAGAACAGGGGCAGATGTCATCTGAGGCTAGATTCTCCAAGTTGTCTCGCCATGCCCTTATGATATTGCCTACTAATGCCGAGAGGGTGCAGCGGTTTGTGGCAGGCTTGCATCTAGGTATTAGGGCCTCTATGGCCAGAGAGGTAGATATGGGTACCCCATACCATCTTGTAGTCGAGATAGCTTGACGGACTGAGGGTTACCGTATGAAAAGCAGGGAGCAGGGAGCAGGGAGCAGGGTCAGCCAGGTCAGCAGGGTCAGCAGGACAAGAGGGCCTGGTTCACAGGTGACTTCAGAGGTGCTCCAACTAGGGGTAGAGGTCAATTCGGAGGCGACCAGTTTAGTAGGCCTTCATATTCAGCACCTCCACTACCTCCCAGGGGTATTTCAGCGAGGCCTCAGTTCGGTGCTATGCCAGAGCGTTCCTATCGTCCCCCAGCCACCCAGGGTGCACCCCGCAGTTATTCCAGTCATCAGAGATCCTCTAGTTCCTATTTCAGCGCCTTACCAGAGGGTTCACACCGCCCTCCGGCTATTCAGGGTTCTTCCTCTTTTGGGCAGCGGGCTGTAGCACCAAGAGGTTGTTTTGAGTGTGGGGAGCGGGGTCATACGTGGAAGTATTGTCCTTGGTATCGGGGCATGGCAGTGCAGTAGAGTTATCAGCCTAAGAGTTCAGCCACAGCAGTCCGGCCGCCTCGAGGTGGAGGACATGTCGGCCGGGGTCGTCCTAGAGGGGGAGGCCAGTCAGGAGGAGGTCAGTTAGTTCCTGTTCACTGTAGGGTAGTTCAGTCTTTAGGAGCCTCAGCCAGATTTTATGCCATTCCGGCCAGATCAGATGCAGTGGCCTCAGACGCCGTAATCACAGGTATTATCTCAGTATATGGTAGGGAGGCTTCGGTACTATTTGATCCAGGATCCACGTATTCATATGTTTCCGTACTATTTGCTCATTTTTTGGATACCCCTCGTGAGTCCTTGGGTTCTCCTATATATGTGTCCACTCCTGTGGGTGATTCTGTTGTGGTAGATCGAGTCTACCGGTCTTGTGTGGTCACTTTCTGCGGTTTCGATACCAGAGCAGATCTTTTATTACTGGAGATGATTGATTTTGAGGTTATCCTAAGCATGGATTGGCTATCTCCTTATCATGCTATTTTAGATTGCCATGCCAAGACAGTCACTTTATCCATGCCTAAGTCGCCTAGACTAGAGTGAAGAGGTTCTTCAGTTAGTGCCTCCAGCCAGGTCATTTCCTTCATAAAGGCTCAGCATATGGTCGAGAAGGGTTGTTTGGCTTACCTTGCTTATGTGTGGGACACCACCGCCGAGTCTCCTACCATTGATTCAGTGCCTGTTGCTCGAGAGTTTTCGGATGTGTTTCCTTCGAATCTTCCAGGCATGCCTCCAGATCAAGATATTGACGTCTATATTGATTTGGCTCCAGATACTCAGCCTATTTCCATTCCCCCTTATCGTATGGCTCCTAAGGAGCTAAAGGAGTTGAAGGAGCATCTTGAGGAGTTGTTGGCCAAGGGGTTCATCAGGCCGAGTGTGTCGCCATGGGGTGCTCCAGTCTTATTTGTGAAGAAGAAGGATGGGTCTATGCGGATGTGCATTGACTACCGCTAGTTGAATAAATTGACCATCAAGAATAAGTATTCTTTGTCGCGCATCGATGATTTGTTTGATCAGTTACAGGGTGCTCGAGTGTTTTCCAAGGTTGACTTGAGATCAGGTTATCATCAACTGAAGATTCGGGCTTCTGATGTCCCGAAGTCTTCATTTCGTACTAGATATGGCTATTATGAGTTCCTGGTTATGTCCTTTGGGTTAACTAATGCCCCAACATCATTCATAGACTTGATGAATAGGGGTATTCAGGCTGTATATTGATTCCTTCGTCATCGTCTTCATTGATGACATATTGATCTACTCACGGAGCCTGGGAGAGCACGAGCAGCATTTGAGAGTTGTGCTTCAGACCTTGCGAGAACGGAAGCTATAAGCTAAGTTCTCCAAATGTGAGCTTTGGTTAGAGTCTTTGGCATTCCTGGGGCATGTGGTGTCCAGTAAGGGTATCAAGGTTGATCCGCAGAAGATTGAGGCAGTTTAGAGTTGGCCACGTCCTACTTGATCTTCAGAGATCAGGAGTTTTCTGTGTTTAGTAGGTTACTACCGTCGGTTCGTTGAGGGATTCTCTTCTATGGACGCTCCATTGACGAGATTGACTCAGAAGAATACTCCATTTCTGTTGTCCGACGATTGTGAAGCGAGCTTTCAGAAGCATAAATCAGCTTTGACCTCAGCACCAGTTCTGTCATTGCCTTCCGGCTCTGGGATGTATACTGTGTATTGTGATGCTTCACGCGTCGGGTTAGGGTGCGTGCTTATGCAGGATGTCAGGGTTATTGCTTATGCTTCACGACAGCTAAAGGTTCATGAAAAGAATTATCCTGTGCACGACTTAGAGTTGGCGACGATTGTTCATGCTTTGAAGATTTGGCGACACTACTTATATGGTGTATCTTGTGAGTTCTATACTGACCACCGCAGCCTGCAGTACTTGCTTAAGCAGAGGGAACTTAATTTGAGGCAGCGGAGGTGGCTTGAGTTGTTGAAAGACTATGATCTATCTATTCTGTATCACCCGGGCAAGGCGAATGTTGTAGTAGATGCTTTGAGCAGGAGGGAAGCGAGTGTGGGTAGCTTGGCCTACATTGCAGCTTAGGAGAGACCTTTAGCCTTGGACATTCAGTCCTTGGCCAATCGCCTTGTGAGATTGGACCTTTCGGAGCCTCGTCGAGTTTTGGCTCATGTAGTTGCTCAGTCTTCATTGTTGAGAGAGATTAAGGCTCGACAACTTGATGATCCATGCCTTGCAAAGCTTCGGGATACGGTGGTCCAGGGCAGGACCAAGGGGGTTACTTTGGGCGAGGATGGTGTCTTGAGGCTCCAAGGCCGTTTATGTGTTCCTAATATTGATGGCTTGAGGAAGAAAATTTTAGAAGAGGCCCACACTTCTCGGTATTCTGTTCATCCGGGTGCGACGAATATGTACCGTGATTTGAGGCAGCACTACTGGTGGAGGCGGATGAAGAAAGATATATTGCAGTATGTGGCTAGGTGTCTCAATGGTCAGCATGTCAAGTACGAGCACCAGAGGACAGGAGGCCTGTTTTAGCAGATGCGCATTCCTGAGTGGAAATGGGAGCGCACACCATGGACTTTGTGGTTGGGTTGCCTCGGACTTTGCAAAAGGTTTACGCGGTTTGGGTCATTGTGGATAGACTGACCAAATCGGCACATTTCATTCCTATGGGTACTACTTATACTACAGAGAGGCTGGCCCAGATTTATGTTCGGGAGATAGTCCGATTGCACGGTGT